>PPHD01001769.1:0-10480 GCA_002909625.1 Bambusicola thoracicus
TGAGGAAGAGGAGGGAAGGCGTGTGTGCGTGTGCGTGCAGGGGGAGGGTGGGGGGAAAAATCAAATAAATAAATAACCTCCGCACCAATAAGAGAGACAGCGGCTGCCGAGCAAGCTGGGATCGGATGGGAGAGGTCTTTCCTTGGCCGTATTTGTTTGTTTGTGACTGGAGCCGCAAAGTTCGGAGCTGAACGTGTTGCTCACTGCCAGCCGCCCCGCTCCACCTGCTCCGCTGGGGGGGCTGCCGGCCCCTGCCCCTTCCCGCCCGCCGTGGGGTGGAGGGAGCGCGGGGCCGCGGCTCCGGCCGTCTGCCTTTCCCCCGCCAGCGCCGGAGCGACGACGGCAGGTGAGTGAGTGTCTCGTTCGCACGTGTGCCCGCGCGGCGCGGGGCCGGCTCCGTGCTCGGCAGGAGCCGCTCGCGTGTCAAACTTTGGTCTCCTGCAGCCCGGCTCGCCTCGCGCGGGAGGGCGAGAGCGCTAGGGGCTCGTCGGTTCTACGCGGGGGGCGGCGAGGTCCTGCTCCCTGCTAAGCCCTGTTGGGCTCGAGGGCGAGCACGAGCGCTGCTTCGCGCCCCTGCCCGGCGCAACCAAGTTTCGCCTCTCAGTGAGCCGCGCGGCCGCGCAACAGGCGGGGTCCTGCGGGGGCACCGGCGGGTCCCCACGTCGCCGGGCGGACAGCGCTCTCAGGGCAATGCCGCATTTGTTTCGCCCTGCCCGCGGAGTCTCGCCTCTCAGGAAGCAAAGAGAGAAACTTACGTTTCACGCGGGACTGGACGGGAGGTTCGTAACGCGGGAGATGCGCGGGGCGACCACGGGGCGGGGGCCCGGCAGGTGGAGACGTGGGGGGCGCTGTGAGGGGCTCCCAGTACAGCCCCGCGCGTCGGCTGCGGCTCCGGGCGTGCAGGGCTGCGGCTGCCCTTGGTCGCGTGGCTTTCCCTCGCGGCGGCCGTCAGCGCGGTGCCCGCTACGTGTGGGGAAAGGCGGGATTCTGGAGGGAGCCCGTCTTCATTACCACAGAACGTACAAAAGCGCGGTTGCTAAAATGATTCGATCGCAGTTAACAATTAAAAGATTCGCCCGCTACTCCGCGGCTAGCAAGGAGCAGACTGTACTAATTGGATAGTTAATGACATTTAAGTAGGCTGGCTTTCTGAAAATGCAGTAAGCTGCGCTCTTCCAGAGAAGTGAATAGGGGGTGAGAATATTTAATAATTTATTGTGGCTATGGCAAGGCTTCCAGAAGGGCTGCAGCAGTGAAGTTGTTAGCGTGGCCGGCAGCCCAGGGACGCACCTTGCGCGCCGGGAAGGAAGGCTGTATGGCTCCGCGTGTCCCTGCGCTGCGTGCGCGCTGCTCAGCGCCTCGGGGGCTGTGTGGCGCCAAAGCTGATGGGAGACAAACGTTATACGCTTTGTCCTGCGAAACGCTTTTGCATCTTGTGTTTGGCTGAACTGGTAAGTGAACCACAGTTTCATGGCACTTACCACTTAGGGCTGGAGTTTTATGACAGTTTCTGCCTCTTATGCTGATTAGAAACTCACTAAGGCTGGATCAGAGGTGGTGGAGCAACACTCCTCTTGTCAGTCTCCACAAACTAAGCAGGGAATGTAGTATTTTTCTATAGCAATTGCATACTGGTTTAAACACTGCTCAGTACAGTGATAAATCAATTTCTGCATGGTTAGACTTTATTTTCCAAGCTCTTTGTTCTCAAATCTCTCATATTTCTTCCAAACTTGAGAATGTACTGTGAGAAACTCGAGCAATAGCTGCATGAACTTGTTGCATTTCATCTGAAAGTTTTCTCGATGCAATGCGGGATGAAGTTGGTGTATCAAGAAGCAACGCAGTGTGATCTGATGGCTGCATTTTCCATAGGAATGATTCCCACTGCCTGCAGCAAAGACATGTATTGAAGGAAAGTGCCAGACATTGCATTAAATAAGAGATGAAATGTAACAAGTCAAATAGGTTATGCTATTTGCAGGACTCATGTTGTGATTAACGCATGAGTAAAATTCGTAAGTACATGTGAGCTCTTACATCTCTATACTTTTTCCCCCAGCTTTAGGTTTTGTTTTCTTGTAAAGTAAAAAAAGTAAATAAATGAAGTCCCAAACCACCAGTCCAACTATGGAAAGTGCTTGGAGTGTGTGCCTCCCGAGTCAGTGGAAATGCTGAGTTTCACACAAGTTATATTCACAACTGTAAAACAAGCCCATTTCCATCTCACATCAGATGCTGCAACTTTCACTGGGGAGTCTTTTTGTGTTGTATCCCAACCTTCCTCTTTTTACTATTGCAGATGCATTTCTCACATACTTTATTCTTGTATGTCAAAGTATACAGATATTTCTTCTGAACCTGAATTCAATTCTATGCTTTCCCAAATAAGGTTTTCTATAACTCCGAAATAACGGGACTTTCTTTTTTCTTTTTTTCCCTTTTTTCCTCATTAGCTCTTGTAGAAGTATTAGCTTGAATGAGATAGCTTAATGTTGGATTTCCTCCAAAACAAACATATGACTTTCTACATAGTTGATAAATGTATAGTTGAATGTGTTATCAAAGATTTACAAAACACTGATGTCTTGACATCTGTATTTGTGGAGTGTCTTTGGTGCAATGTGGAGTATAAGAAAGTGTCAAAGAGGGTTTTTCTGGAGGAAAAAAATGATTTTATATATATACATACATATAGTGGGTTTATATATTTATATAGCAAAGTGTATTCTGGTGTAAAGCTGCTTTGGAAAGTTGTATTTGTATATTTTCTATATATCTTATTATATGCATTTCCAAGACAGGTTTTACAAGATGAACTGTTTGAAAAACCCTCCTAGTGAAACACAGATGCCTATCTTCTATAACTTCTGTGTGTTTTTCCATGTATTCTTCCTAGCTCTTATTTGTAAATCTCCACAGGAAGATTCCCCTTTACTGAACATATTCTTCTGCATTGCTTCCAGATTTGACCAGTTGAAGTGCTTCCTCCAAATATTTGTAGTACTGATGTTAAACTCCATGTCCTTACTAGATTGATTGTACATTCTGCTGAAGATAGGTACCGTCTTTGTATGTAGCTGTGCTTTACACATAGTATAGCTAGAAATGCAGTGTCTACTAAAATCACAGCTCGATATGGATGAGTAAACTTTAACCTTGGAAAACCCTGAAGTTTCCCTTCTGCAGGAGAGAAAGGGAAGAAGTTTTCAATTCCTGTATAATTACCTTATCCATACTGCTTGTTAGATGAGACAATGTCAACTTCTGGGCAATTACCTCTGTCCTAACATTAACATGGAGTACGGTTCCCTTTGAAGCGACAGGATACCTTACATGTCATTCCAATTAATGCAGATATTTAGAAAACAGAGATGCAACATTTTTTAAAGCACTGAAGGTAAGAGGCTGCAAAATTGAGTGTCTGAAAACATTTATTGTGTAGCTGATAAAGTAATAATTAACACTATTTGAAATCTGGCTTCTGGAAACCAATGCTTCGGCTCTAAAAAGAAAAACAATATGTTGGTTTCACAGATAGTGAAGATTTTTTTCTTTTAATTATAATAACGTGTTATTGTATTGATAGCAGTCGAAGTTGTAAATTGATACATTCTATGAACTTAACTTCCAAACCATGACTCTGCTATCAGAATGGAAAAGCATTACATTACACTTTACATTTGTGTGATGGAGATGTTTTCCTACAAGGTGACTTGCAGCTCTGCTATGTTGCAAATATGTTTGTACTTCCAAAACTGCATTCTTTCATTCAGGTCTGTAAGTATGTGTTATGTGTGAACCTGTTACTTTTGGGTGACTATTTTAGCAGTTCAGTGATGGATTCTGTAGGACTAGTTTGTTGTTGTTGAGTTAGTCACACGGAGAAGACTGATTGCAGTTTAGCACACACGTGCACTGATACATATATAAACATTTGTCTCTATGGGCTGCATGAATGTATCTTTATTAAATCAGTCTTAGTAAGTGAAACAGTGCATCTGCTTTGTAAGTAAGAAAGAATTTGTAGACGTTCTTTTTTAAGCATAAGAAGTAGCAAGTGGAGACACCATTAGCGTGGAGTATTTGTAAATACTTTTCCTCTAGAAACGTGGATGAGTCCGAGCTGATGGCAGCTTCGTTATTTCAAATGGCATCTCTAATCTTAAACTATTGCAGTACTGCACCTAAAGGCAGTCTGCCTGTGAGCGCTACTGAAATCTAGAACTCTTGAGAATGTCTCTTATAATAGCTGCTAAATGTTTCAGTGTTAATTAAGAGGTAATGTAAATGGAATCAAATGTTATGACAGCATAATGGTCTCCTGTTGAATATAAGTTCCGTGGCTTAGCAGACACACTTTCAGAAAACAAGCATATTTTAGCACTGCCTGTTCAATAGGAACTGTTTCCGTGAAAGCCTTAAATAATCCCTATAGAGATATCTTTTCTTTGGGGTTCTATTGTAGTACTCTAATAAGCACAGCATCTTTTTGCCTTAATTTGTTGAACGTGGGATCAATTTCAAGAAACCTGTAGGGTCATATGTGTGGTGGTTCTCTACTCCAGTCATTGCACTGATATGTGGGACTTCTGCTAGCTGCTTTTCCTCCCGCTGCAGGGAAGAAAAAGCAAGCAAGGAGTTCTGGAATATGCTGTCATGGTGGTTTGGTGATGTAGTATGCAGGGGGCAGACTTGCTGCTGTCCCAGTGCATATGACTTTTGATCCATATGGAGTATTTGGAGTGAGAGCAATTTGAATGTTTAAAAAAAAAAAAAAAAAAAAAAAAGATGGTCAAGATCCCTTCTGATAGACATCTGTGATTATAGTTCCTCTGTTTATTCACAAATTGTTTTGTCTTTAAAGCTATGTCAAAAATCATGTTAATTTTATTTCTGAAGAAATATGTAACAAGTTGTTTTGGCTGAAGTAGTTGCTCCCACATTGATCTCTACCTTCTTATTTTAAATCTTTTCTCCATTGGGACGGGGTAACATTGAGCTGTAGCCATAATGATGTTCAAAAGAACATCAGCCATTTTCAAGGGCAGAAAGCAGGACACAATGAGGGAAGGAGGGCAGCCAGCAAGGACTCAGCCCAGATTTATCTGCTTCCTGAGCAAGTGGGGTGAGGAAGAAAGAAAGATGAGGCATGTGCTAATTGACAGTGTGCTGTGGTCCCTAGGTCACAGCAGGAGTGAAGGTTGTTGAAGTTTGGTCTGAGCCATTTCCATTATCTTCACAGCTAATTCCACTTTATGGCAGACTGACCATTATATGTTTGATTTCAGATGAAAAGGTATTTGAACTGCTAACAACATTATCTGAAATTGCACTCATTTATGCAGTAACAACCATCAAACATTATGACTGATAAAACCCATTTTAGGCCCCTTTCTTGCAAGCTTTACATACCTGTTTAATCTCATGATGAGTTCTGCTCATATTTTTAGGTCTACAACCTGATATAACGAGAGAGATAAAAAGTAGTCTTTTATTAGAAGTAAAGCCTGTTTAATGCTTTCTGGAAACTAGCAATTTTAATTTTGGTGGCTCTGTTTCTGGCAATGAGTTACCTCAGCACCAGTGTATAATACACTTTTGGTTGTACACTAACCCCTGCAAATAATTGGGGCAGACCTTGTTCTTGGACAGCAGAGATTACTAAACCTGATCTTATGTTATACTGAAATAAAAGATCACATTGAAGGAACATTCAAATCCTATCAAGGTAATTTTAAAATATTTCTATTTGCTGCAGTGAACAGAGTGAAATTGAGGGATGAGAATCCAAATGGGTGAGCTGGTGGTCTAAGGGGAAATCAAACTTTGGAGAAAAGATACAATAGTTGATACAGATTAATCCTTTATGTGGTGTTTCATCAAATCTACTGCTAATTTAGGGTGTGGGCAGAGGATAGCCTGTGAATTAGATACAGTGGGTAAGAAGGTACTGTCCATTCACTTAAAAACTACTGTTAATGTAATTGGATTTTTAGCTGCCTTTTAGATTAAACTGCGTATGTCTTCCTGGTCTATTGCAGTAGGAAGCAAAATGTGCTCATTTGCAACTGCAAGGCTAAACTAATTAATTTTACTTCATTTTGCAAAAGATTTATTATGGCTTATGTGTCCCTGGGAAAAAGAATAGTAGATAGTTGTAAAATGCTCTAGAACAGAGATTTTTTTTTTTTCTTTAATAGAGATGGTTGGGCTTATTTCCTCAATAGTTATGATTAACAACACTGAAGCTTAAGTGGGATAAAGGTTAGGCTTTACCACTCTTCTTTAGACTCACTGTTAAACATTTATATAGCTTAGTGTGTATTCACTCTGAGATGTTCTTTGTTTTTTTTTTTTTTTTTTTTTTTTCTTGCAAAAATGAGGAAGAAACCATAGAAAAAGAGTGAGAGGAGATTGCATAGGACTGATTGGTGAACTAGCAACAGCTGTTACAACAATCAAGGGGGATGGCAAGGAGTCCTTCTTCAGTAGGAACTGAAGGAGTGAGGACTGGATTTAACAAAGAGAAAGGCGGATTGATGAGAAGAGGGGAAGTGGTGGTTAAAGAAGGATTTCAAATACTACCTTGTCAGAAGTTCTTGGTACAAAGGGATTAGTCAACAGGGGGCAGAAAATCATTAAAGAATAAATAAACAACCTCTTCTGAATAAGAGATTTTTGTATATATGATGTTTTTCTCTTGAGGAGCTTGTGATGTACAGCTGTGGGAGTGTTTGACGCTCAGACAGTACGTGGACTCTTTGGGTTTGAGTCAGGTGGGGGAGGACTACTTTCTGTATGCACAGGACATACTTTGTGCTGCCTGGATGTGTTTTTGTTTTCCTGCAGTACAGAAAGAGCTTTTAGTGATTTCTGAAATCTTTCTGCACTTGCTTCCTTTTTACAGACTTTCATCCTACTGTCTTTAGCTTTGTTTTCTTTACTTCTGTGCTTCAGGAGCACGAGGATCTGAAGATAAAATTGACCTAAACTGAAAACTCCCTGAACTAGTAGAATTGACTGGGGCTGTGATCACACTCAATTTCACACTGCTGCTTGTGTTCTACAGAGTAATACTGTGAAGGATTCTGTCAATTTTTGGTTCAGCTGCTAGTTGTCATAATGGTAAAGAATCACAGGGAGGTTCACTATCTTCAGTCAGTCATTGAGAAACTTTAGTAGAGGAAAGAAAATGTATTTTCTTGGAAGCTTTCTTTTTTTTGTCCTCATTATAGCACTTTCACATAGAATCTTTTCATTTATTGACTGAGTATCTGCAGATGATTTTCAAAAACTGTAGATGACGTTTGAAGTCCTGGTTCCATACATGCTTTTCTTGATGGAAAAGTTGAATTGTTCTAGCTCTTTGTCTATTTGTTTCTACCCTCAGAACATTTCAGTTCAGTTAGAGCACTATACAGACAACCAGTTGTCATGTCCTACTTGCAAGTGTTTGAGTCATACCAAATATATCCCAGAAAGTGTTTTTTCACTGGTCCTTTACACCAATCTAAACTGAGTAATTATGTGGCAACATAAATAAATAAATAAAAATCTTTTTAACTATATTGAACCACCTTATTGCTCCAGAACAGTTTTCCTGGTGGTACTGAGGATGTGTAGTAAGGGCAGCATTGAACCATTTAAGAGGTAAGAGGAGGTAAAATCTGTTTTAGCCAGCTTTGATGTCAGAAGAAAGATATGGAGAACTTCTGCCTCATACTTTGTATCATCTATACTCTGTAATCGGGAGCTTTAGTGATGTATTCATTACTAGCATTAATCTTTTTTGTTCTGCTGTAACAGCTAAAGACTCAGAGAGAAGGATAGGACTCTCTTGTGCTAGGTGGCATGTGCATTTGATGTACAGATTGTTTTGTCCTTGTAAAGGACATAGGATTCCACTGGTATTTACTTGTGTTTGCATTACATCTAATAAAGTATGTAAGAATATAGTTTCCTGTTTATAACTTTGGAAAAAGTAGTTAAAGAAAAGCAACATAAAGATGACTACAATCAAAGTTTCACTTGCCCATCTACCATTCAACCAACTATTCTTTCCGTATTGCTACTTAGATACTGGAATTATTGGAATTAATTCTTTGCTAAGGGAGTTTTCTGTTACTGTCCTTGTTTACTCAGAACAACAATCACTTCTCCCAAGTCTTCTCTTTTAGTTTTCTATTTTGGTCTCATCTGTTTCTCAGGTGT
The DNA here is from genome assembly GCA_002909625.1 of Bambusicola thoracicus. Classification (NCBI taxonomy): domain Eukaryota; kingdom Metazoa; phylum Chordata; class Aves; order Galliformes; family Phasianidae; genus Bambusicola; species Bambusicola thoracicus. Next base: position 8,215 of record PPHD01001769.1, read on the forward strand.
AACTGTATTTCTGGTATTCCTGTATTTAGCTGCACTTGCAGCTCGTGATTGACTTCTCTGTGGTTAGTCCAGACTGCAGCCTCCAGAGCTTTGTGTGTAACTACCCTTTTCAGTATTTGTCTGAATTGTCTCCTTGCTCTGCATCTCCTCACAGAATTTCTCCTCAGTTGGTATTTTGAGAGCCAAATCTGAGTCTCAAAAATGTGTTTTGTGAATGACTTGTAGCCAGGAAGAAAAATCAATTGTTGAATCTGTGTTGCAGTGCATCTTAAGTTTTGAGTAGAACGAGGACAACGCAAGAAGGAGATGCAGTACTTACATAGCTTTTTAATTAAAAAAATGCAATCTGTTGTCTAAAATTGTTTCTTCATTAGTGCACAAACCAATCTGCTTAAGAGCTGTTCTCAGCAGTCATACTTGCTCAGAAGAAGTGTATTACTTGTGTTTGTATTTTTGTTCCTTTGTTTGTTTGTTTGAAGCCCGTGAAAGAAGTGTTATCTGCATGGAAACCTTGTCAACTTACCCAGGGAACAGATGTGCATACGACACATAGGTATAAGGCTCTATTTCATCATTGCCATGGTAATCCATCTCAATCATACTTCTGGGAGGCTACTTCTAAGTTTAATGTCAATTTACATTTCAGGGAATGCCTTGTTTTTTATTTCTTCACTGTGGTGAAAATATTCTTACTTATTAGATGACAGCAGTTTTGAAATGTCTATCATGTTTGTAACATATCTACAGTGACAAAACATACACAGGAAAACATAAACTGTAGAAAATAATGCATATTGAGCAAGCGATTATTTCAGCCCTAGTAAAACAAAACAAAACCCTTGGAAGTTACCCTGCTTTCCCAAACACTCCTTTGATGCCCCAAGGTTATGAATGACTGAGCACCTGTACACATGTAAAGCTTGCTGAGACTGAACTCTGAGGGGACCCAGTACAGAATGAGCTGTCATTAGAAAATGCTTTGTTTAAAAGCACTTGATAGTCACAGCAGAAATACCACTTAATAGAGAGAAAATGTGTGTCACAGACAAAATGTTTCAGGACTTCGAATTCAGATTGCTACCATGAACATCATTTAAAAAACAACCCCCCCCCCAAATTGTCATCCTTTAGTGAATCTAGTACTTTATTCCCTCTTCATGGAACAATGTCAGACTTAGATGTCTGAATTCCAGATTAACTCTGTTTCCTAAATGTTAGAAGGTGTTATATTATGTAACACCTTTAAATGGAGAATCAGTTTATTATCTAATATAATCATTTTTGCAAAAAGATGTGAGAACAACATGTGACACTGAAAGTAAAAAAATTTTCTCCACTCTGCTTTCTGTGTTTTTGCTACCTTAAATTGCTCCTGTTCCTCAAAACTTTTTATTTGGAAAACTGCTGCAAGATAGTTTTTACATTATAGAAGATGGATCCTCCAAGTTTAATATTATGGTTTTTTGGTCACTGCTGTGAAAACAGTTAAATGCAAGTAACTTCTTATGAGATTTGCTGATAATCAAAGGGTTTACATGATTTGAGAGCTGTTAGCATATACTGTACATTGGATATGCTGCCTGCTGATGCGAAACTGTTGAAAACATCCTTTTCCCACTTGGCATATGTCCTATGTCTTCTCAGTGTCTTTGTCTCAGGACTTGTCTTCATGTATCTCTAGTTTTCTTCTAATAGTATCTTATAATTTAATACGAAGCAAAGTGAATTAAAAAAAAGTCCTCCAAATCTAAGTCCCTGTTTGTCTCTTCTAATTTATTACTACACAAACGTGTATTTCATTAGTATTTTGGACCAGAAATCCACTGTTAAAAATGATAAATACTAAACTACATGGGGGTTGATGCTAAAATCTTCGTTTTTCTGCCTAGCCACTGTTTTTTCTTTGTTATTTTAACCCTGTAAGCTATTTTTTCCCCCAACTTTTCTCGGTAGGTATTAAAATATAAGTAAATAAAAGAAAGATCTAAGTGGGGTTATACGTTTTTCCAGCACAGTGTGCTCTACTCAACCATTCTTATACATTAAATAATTTCTCTGTGTGAGCTGGTGTGGAACTGAAGAAAACGTATAATTGTGACTGCCCCTCAGACTAGTGAGCATGTTTTCATTGTTCTAAGGGTGCCCTTCAGCTAATTTGTAACAGTGCTTTTGCTTTGAGCCTTCTCAGCCTTTGTTTTTCTTTAATATTTAGGTCCATTTGGGCTAGATATTTTTAAATATGTTAATTTGAAATGAGTTCTTTTTT
>PPHD01001769.1:10500-22104 GCA_002909625.1 Bambusicola thoracicus
TTTTTTTTTTTTTTTTTTTTTTTTTTCTGGATCTTAGAGCAGCATTACACAAATTGGAGTAAGAAACCCAATGTATTTCTTGTTGCAAATAGTCTGTATGTTTGGCAAATCTTTATCCTTTCTTTTTTTTGGGTAATGGTGGGATAAAATACTTTGTCTTGCATGGAACTTTCCTTTAAATTTTCATAACCTTTAAAGATAAACTCCAAGTTGTAGCAAGTGTAGTTCAAAGATAGCAACTGTGCAGTACATAGCATTCTATTTGTGTAAGAGAACTCTTTTGCAACAAAGTGCTTCTCTTTCTAATTGTATATCATAGTTACAAAATGGGTATTCTTCAGTTCTGCTTGTTAATTTTTCATCATCTTTGATATAATTTTTTTTTAAATGGGACCCAATTTTGCTAATATTCATACATGCCCCAGCCAGAGTTAAAAACAAACAAAAATAACCCAAACATGTAAGTGAGTACACATTAAAAAAATTCAACATTGACAAACATATCAATCCAAAAATGCACCGTTTTCTGAAGTCTGATAAAACATGTTTTATCAAATGATATTAAAATAAACTTTGTTTCCTTTTACGTTTGTTCATTTTCACCTCTTTAGGTAGTACATCTGCTTTTGCTGTTAAAGCTATCATGTGGATCTTTTTTAGTACTGAGTATTTCTTATAGCATATTTGAATAAATTTAATTTTAGTTCCTTTTAATTTATTTGCTCTTTTTGCAAGCAAATATTTTGACTTTTGAGAATACTTGCTGGCTTTTCACTGGAAAAAAGTGAAAGTAATTCTACGTGAAGATGGAAACTTCGAAAGTAGTAGCGCTGTAGTTCTCCACTGAACAGGGGCTGTAAGGTGTGCACAGTTTAGAATGTAATACGACTTATTGTATAGAATAGAACTGTAGAATCACAGAATCACCAAAGCTGGGAAAGACTTCCAAGATCATCCAGTCCATCATATATCACCAATATTTTCCATTAAACCATGTCCCTTAGTACAACATGTAAATATTTCTTGAACACCTCTAGGAACAGTGACTCCACCACCTCCCTGGACAGCCTGGTCTTGCATCTCAGCACTCTCTCAGAGAAGACTGATGTGTTCTATCTCCATTTTTTGCAACTAGAAAAAACTATACAACTTGATGTGAGAACTTACAGTGCAAGTACAGCTGGGTAAAACCTGAATGTTGCTGAACTTAGCTGTTTGTTGGCATGTGTGTTCTCAAATGCTGAAAAGACCACTGTTCTAGGGGGAATATGACACCTTTAGTGTTTTCTGGTTGTGTGTGAATGATGGATATAATTTGCTATTACTTCTAATTTGGTTTTAAATTCAAAATATTCAAAGTATGGTTTCAAGGTGACAAGTACCTTGAATTCTGTTCTTAGATTCAGTTAGCTGCTTCTCTTACTGTCCTGTTTTTCCACCATATTTTATTTTCCTGTAATACACTGGTTAAAAAAAAAAAAAAGTAAATAATTCACAATGATCTTTAAACTGGTGGATAAGATCTCCTTTTTATTTTAGTTTTATCTGGAAGATTTTCATCTCTGATTCATTTTTACAGTTAAATGCAGAAACTAGAGTATTAATTTCTTATTACTTCAGTGAATTTGGAGTCTGTACTACTATTAAATCTTCACACTTTAAATGTGTAGCTGATGAGGAAAGTTCTATTATCTGCGAATTTCACATTACACGCTCGTTTTCTTTCTGTACACTTCTAGGGTAAATTACCTTTTGGACAGTATATAAAAAGCTATGGAAAGAGTTTTACCACTGCTTAGGTTTCTTCCCATTGTTTGATGATTTGATATACAGAGGTCCAGTGGAAGCCTTGTTCTCTTTCTCTGTGTGTTAAGAGAGCTAAATGTAACCTTTGTCACTGGCTCTGGAGAGCTCTTATACAAAGTAATTTTCTACTAAATTGAAGGCTTCTCATAGTCAATAATCACCTTGTGATAGACATATATCTTATCTCGTAGCTCAATTATCATACAAAGGTGCTTTACTGTGAGAAATTCTCTTTGGTAGGCCAGTTGTTTGGTTGAAATCCAGCAACGTGAATCAATTGTGTGACACCCACATAAAATAAAACCTTACAGTCTGTAGTCAAGTGATGACTGGCTCTGTAGCCTCTGCAGTTTGTCACTGATGCATGCTCTATGGGTTAACGGTAAGAGAGCTACTGTGTTGGCTCAGGAAGCTAATTTAATCTACTTTACAATCTGAATGGCTTCATCTCTCGTTTACTATGTGCTCTTTGTAGTGTCACTCTTAATACTGTTTTACAAGATATTTTTCTTCCTGCCCTTTGCTTTCCTTATCTAATGTTGTGCTAAAGCTAGTGTGTGCCAGAGCTTGAGCTGAAGATGCCTTTCCTTGTATTTGTTTTGTTTATAGCTGTCTGTGTTGGTCTGAATTTTTCTGGATTTGCCAAGGATGGTCAGGCATGCATTTGAATTCAGTGCAGAACAATCCAGTCTGCCTAGCTAGAGCACTCTAGCTCTCTATGCTTTATGAAGAGACTCTTTTCTGAGCTAGACTACATGTTCATTGAAAGACTGCACTGTGCTGGTCAGTAGAAAATGATGCACAGTGTACAGCGTCTTGCCCGAAATCTGTCATCTATTCTGGGTTTGAAATACTGAGTCAAGAGAAGTGTTTCCATTCACGAGCTATAAATTTGACATTCTTTTTCTAGGAGTAGACATGAAAGTGAAAGGAACTTTCTGTTTCTATACGGGCAGCCATAGTGATTGCAGAGAGTGCTTGGTACTTGGGGTACCTGCATGGACAGCAGAAATGCCAGTCTTTCAGTCTGCTGTCTTCTGACGGGACATAAGTTAATGACTTCTATGTCTTATAGAAACAGTCAGTTAGAACATTGTATTACTTTGTGACAAACGATCTTGAGAGAGAAATGGAAATAAAGATAATTACTCTGTGATGTAATGAATATGAGAAGAGTTCTTAGAAGTGACCCAGTGGCACACCCACTTTTTTTTCTTATTTATTTTTATTTTTTTCACATTGAAATGTTATTGGACAAACAGATTTCAATCCTGTGAGTAGAAACTAGAATTTGGGTCACAGCTCAGGAAATCAAAGCTGTTGATTGTTAAAGTCTAGACATACAGGTATTCAGCGCTAGAAGCAGATATAAAGAATCTGGCATTTAGTTGTTATTACTAAATGTCAGCTATTGTATAAGAAGTAGAGCTTCAGAAGAAAGTTTACTGAAGTATTTAAGCTGTCTTTTTTATTATCACAACATTTTACACACTTTATAGATGGTCACTCTGAAAATAATGCCTCCCATTTATTACTATGGAAACTATAACAGGTACAAAGAGCACAGTAACACTACTGAAAAAATTTTCAGCTACAAAATACTGTTCTTCAACAGTCACAGCCTTTAGCTGTGCATTTTCATCAACGGTGAACAAGAGCTTGCATTCCATCAGTCTGTTCTATATTTTGAAAGAATTCATGGGTGGGGGGTGGGGGAAATATATATCTGCTGTCAAGTTGTTCACAGTCATGACACATACAGCAGAGCAGAAACAAATATAACTTGCATATTTAATATGACCAATTGCTCAATTACCACTAATATATTTTTATCAAACTGTAAGCTCCTTGGCTTTCTGCATCTGACTTTAGTGTTTTTTTTTTTCTCATGGTGCTAACATACTTGTTTTACAATATTATCCCAGTGAGGAAAAGAGTAAATAGCCAGCTGTCTTTTTCTGTACATTCTTCCTTATTAAATATTCTTACAAATATTCATAAAATTCTTAGTTTCATTATTTCTCCAACTGTTTAACCTGAAAATGCAGACTGGTTTTTTTTTTATTGTTTCTTTTTTTTTAGTTCTTGAAAAATGTACTTACTTGTAAAGGGAGTTGGCATGGCAAAAGACTGGAATGCTAATTGTGCTGTGTTTCTGTGTGATATAAAAATCTGGACATTTGTATGTGCTTAAGCTTCAAATGGAAAGCAAGATGATTTTGTCTAATTACCAAAACAAGAAAGAAGTTCAGCTCATAACAAAAATGCTAAGTACTGTTTATTTCTCTGTATAACAATAACGGGCTGAGCTGTGCTTTTAAGATGAATGAGCATAGTCTTCATAAAATTCATTTGTCTCACTACAGCTGTATTTGTGTAAAGTAAAATGATGACTTGCATTTGTGTACAGGTATTAAAGAAGGCTTGTGAGGCATCATTGTGCTGTAACCAGAATTACAAATATTCATAAGACCAGAGGAAGAGAACTTTAAAGAATCTAATTTAGAATTTTGGAAAAAGGTTTATTTGTAGTGAACATTACCTTTTGCAGGAGGGCTTAGTTAAGGGGAAAGAAAAACCCCAAAGTATGCTGAGCCTTCAAGTTTTAACTTCAAGTTTTAAGTGTCAGCCAGTTTACTAGAAACTTGTGTACGTTTCCTAAATGATAAGGGAGAATTGAAGATAAAGTGATCATTTCTTACAATCAATAGAAGGATAAACTACAAAGTATTCTGAATGTTAATGTGGCTGGTTATCATTCAAAGGTGCTGTTTTTATCAGGAGCATTTTAAAAGTGATCCCAAGGTAGCTCTGCCTCTGCCACATGCTAACTGAGATTTAATAAGTGGAGACTGTAAGTTCAGTTACACTGTGTAAGAAAGCATCAGTGAGTTTGTTGTAGGATAACAGAATTAGAATTTTGAGAAATTCTGATGGATTTATAGGCATCTGCTGAGATTTTGCGAAAGCGTGCATAGGAGTAGTGAGGAGACACTACTGTCTCTTTAGGCTCACCTTTGCCATGGTTTTTGGTATTGTGTGATACCATTTCTGGTAAATACACTGAAAATGTAAGGATTCAGAGCAATAATGTTTCTTGTTTCAATTGCATAATACAAGTATTTTATAACATTGCTTCTATTGCCTAAATGTATAATATTAACAGCATTAATAACAGTATTATGTATTATCTATTTGGCATTCTGGACTTAGATCCATAATATTAATGGAAGTTATTGTGTATCTGTAAGTTATTAGCAGAATCCATCGTGATTTTAGTATATTCCATAATTTACTGTTTGATGGCAAACCACTTTGACTAAATCTCTAAATTTGTACTTGCAGATATTTCTCATCTATCACCATGCATATTGGTATGGAAAGCTATTCAGTGCTGGGTTGTACAGCTAAAGAAATTTCAAGGATGATGCAGGCTAGGTGCAACAGAATAAAGGATCTTTTAAGGGTATAGGACAGCAAAGCTACATAAGTCTACATTCCACCTTGTGCACCAGTAGTAAGCTTGAGTGCATTTGGCAAGACTTCAAGATGAGACGGATAGTTACTACAGATGTGTACTAACTTGGCAGTACAGGTATACTCAAGGAGAACTCTGTCTGAGAGGATCTGGTGGTAGTAAAAGGCCAAGAAAAATAAGACAATACACCATGACAGAACAAGGAAAACAGGCATATGGCATTTCAGGGGAAGTTATGTCAGACACTATTAGAATGAACTGTAGCTTGCCCAGAGAACTGGTAGCATTCCCCTTATTGGACATGAGCAATTAGTTTCACAGGACCCTGGATTATTTGCTGTCAGAAGAAGGTTGGATCTGGACCAGATATCCCTTCCAACACCAGCCTTTTTTAATTGTAACATTGCAGTATAAACTTGATGTGTTCCTTCATGTTGCCTAAAGGAAATGGAGACAGCTGACCCCTTCATATAAAATTGGGAAAACGCTGAATAGTAGATAAGTTACTGAAAAGCAAATAAAAGAAATACGTCTTCATCACTGGCAAGTCATTGGCATCACTAGCACAATTTTTGATCATGCAAATACAAAAATAAGTGCTGGATGTAGGCAACAGTTATCTGGTATATGTTGATAACCTGTCATGCATGCTTCTGGGTTCATTATCTGGGTACTCTTTATATGGTTGTGGGGATGGAGGGTGATATTGTTGATCATGTCAAACATGAGTTGCAGAAGAAGAAGCAGAGGTAGCAGATAGGTTTTTATAATCATGTATTTTCTTCTCTACAGGAAAAAAACACAACAGTATGTATATTTTCATCAAATAATTAAGCAAGTGCGTATGGAGTCTTGAAATCAGTATCTTCAGCCTTTGGTTTAAGCCTGATTTGTAACTTTGAGCCTGCAACTATACAGAATACGTAACTTGGAAAGACTGCTGTTTTCACTGTGGGGTGCTGTAGGGAAAGAACAAGGTTGCTGAGCAGATTTGTGTGAACTGAAATTTCTGTGACAGCTGAAATGTGTTGTTGGGTTTTTTGTCCTGTTTTGACTAGTTCTGAGGTGTGACTTTGTAGGTGTTTTTCTGTAATGTTTATTTTTGTGGAAAAACTATGAGGGTGTTTGAAGGTGAAAGGAATGCACTGGCTCTCTAGGGTGGTGTGTGCTTTACTTGGTGTGGTGAGCAACTACACTCTGTCTATGACAGATTTTGGAGAAAACTCTTGGTAATAATGTTTGGATTTCTTAGAAGGAAATACATCGTTCATAGAAGAAGGGAAGCCACAAGTGAACTAACCTGCATTAAGCCAGTGAGCAGGCAGTGCAAAAGAATAGGGAGTGAGTTTACCTGACTGTGCAGACTGGATTATTTGGAGGTGTTACCACCTGTCCTTTCATTTAGTCATATTCAACCTCATGTGTAGAGACAACAAGGAAAATATATATAAATATAAAGTAAGCTAATGTGATAGCATTCACAGTGGTAGGTAGGGTTAAACAAACTACTATGCTCTATGTTGTTATGCTCACCATGCCTGGTAAGTACCCCACAAGTCCCTCTTGCAGGCACAGCACAGTCAAGAGATCCCACTTAATGGCTGGCTAGAATGTTTCCTCAATGTTGACAAATTGCGTTTTTCCATGGACTCCTTTGAAACCAGTCACATTGACAATCCTACTGTCAAATCTCTCAATGACTCAAAGACTCCCACCTAGATTAACTGTTGTTTTCCATTAAGATTTCCTTTATCTTGAATCCTTGAACTGATAACAATTCCATCTCAGCAATTCTACCGTTGTAATTTTGCTGTATGTTTCTGTAGGCTTCCTCACAGCACTTTGTTTAAACTTTGCAGTTTAAATCCTTAGAATACAGACAGCTGAGTGCTGGGGTCAGAGAGGTGTGTGGGGTGAGGAAGTTACAGATGGGCTACAGAGAGAGAGAGAGTTATAGGGATCACCTGAGATATAGTGATTAAAAATTACTGCAAGAATAATCTCACTATTTGAATTCAAATTAGAACTAAATGAAGTAATGAAATTATATGAACATGAAGGTCATTCTACTACAACACATCAGCAGAGGAGACCTTTTCTTTGACACCTGAAATATCAAATGTACTAAAATGTAGTTTCCGATGTGTTGCACACTTTGGAAGTAAACTTGGTTATAGCACTGATGTCTGAGTGGTGTGCAACAGTTATACCAATTCTATATTTCGTCTAATAAATTGTTCTACTGAATCAGACCACTTATAGTAGTTTTGTTTTCTGACTGGTGAAATCTGATTTATTCACTGTTCCTTGAATGGATTAACTTAGGTTATAATTATGTATGATAGTGTTTGGATATAATATGTGAACAGGCATGATCCTTTCATTTCTTTGCTCAAAAATTATTATTGAGTGGTTGACTGAAATTCATGATTCTGTTGGTTATTTCTTATGTAAATATTCTAGGCCATCTCATATTAAGAAAGGCTTAACTATTCACTACCCATGTTGATTAATTGCTTAGAACAGCAGTTTCAGGTGGCCAGCAGGTTGAGGGGGATGATCTTCCCCTTCTGTTTTGCCCTGTGAGGCCATATCTGGGGTACTGTGTCCAGGTATAGGCTCTTCAGTTCGAAAAAGAGAAGGAACTGCTGGAAAGAGTCCAGCAGAGGGCCACAAAGTTGATTAGGGGCCTGGAGCATCTCCCAGTATGAGGAAAGACTGAGAGACCTGGGGCTGCTAAGCCTGGAGGTGACCGTGAGAGGGGATCTAATCAGTGCTTACAATATCTAACAGGTGGGAGTCAAGTGGATGGGGCCAGGCTCTTTTCTTTGGTGCTCAGCAATGGAACAAGTGGACACAAACTGTAACACGAAGTTCAGTATTAATACAAAGAATAACTTCTTTACTGTCAGAGTGATGCAGCACTGGTACAGGCTGCCCAGAGAGGTTGTGGAATCTCCTTCTCAGGAGATATTCAAGGCTGCTCTGGATGCTTTCCCGTTTGACCTACTGTGGGGAACCTGCTTTAGCAGGGAGATTGGACTCTATTTCCAGAGGCCCCTTCCAATCCATACAGTTCTGTGATTCTGCATAATGGCATACAGATTATACGAAGGTAGTGTGATGCATTAATCTGTTATGCTTATATATGTGCCATTATATATGTATGCTGGTGAGCATACGTATATATCTGTACATGCTTAAACTGAAACTGCAATATACCATTTTATATAATCTGTCATTATTCCTAAGAGATGTCAACAGCTTCTGCAAGCAGTCAAAACTAGTAAAATCACGCCATATGCTTTTACCAGCCTGTTCATAAATTCTGACACTCAGACCCTTTAGTCAGTAATGAGTTACATACTTCATGAGCATATAATCAATGACTACTGAGTGGTTCTCACATAAAGCCAACTTGAATGATTCCCGTGATAGACTGTCACTGTATACGCCTTCGTCAGAACTCAGTTTTCTTTTGCTGCCTCCAACGACTTAGAGTCGTAAATCTGCAAAGCAGAGTGGAGTGATCTAATGTCTTCTGCTTATGCCACACATCTTTGCTGGCCAAGTTCAGATACTATAATTTCTTTTTGGCAGAAACATCCTGAGGATGCATGCTTAATCTATCACAGTGAGAAATTGGGGAAGTGCTTCTTGAGAGTTTGTAATCGGTACAGACTGCGTTAATGTTCCTCAGTATCCTCTTCTCTGTATCTTCAGGAACTCAGATGTCGAATTTTTAACAAAGCTGTGTATTACAGTCATTGAAGGAAAGCCTGAAGAAGACAGGCTGCTCATCATATCTTGATAAACTCAACAATTACAAGAAAAAAACTGGTCTCAAGTAACTTAACTAAAAGATTAGCTCTGGCGAGATTCCAATTAATAGTAATATCTCTGCTAGTTAAGAAAAATTAAGTGACTGATTTCTGTTGTTTAATAATACTGCTGTATGTGGCAGAGAAGGTGGTTTTATAGGGAAGAATGACTGTTTTGGATATGATAGGAAAATAATAGAAGTTAATAATTAATTAAAATAGTTCTTTAAAAATAACCATGAAATCCAAGAGAACTGTTTGGAAAGTATGATTCTGAAGATATGGATTTCGTATTTCTGAAGAAAAAGTGATCAGATGAAAAGAGAAAGGAATTTGACCAAATTAAATATGGACATGGATTGATTTAATTTTAGAGCTGGAAATATTTTTTAAATAATACTCTTTGGAATAAGAACACAGTTTTACAGATATACGTGTAACTTGTCCCAGAAACTTTATTGATTTTAGTTGGAATTCTGTAGAAATCAGAGAAAATTTTCTTTTTGCTTTCTATGAGTAAATCAGGAGCAAAGTAGACCAGCAAGCAGATCTGAAGAACTACTTAAAAGTTCAATTAAACACCATATTCTCAAAATGGTAACTGATAATAACCATCGGAAGGCTTGAAAAGCTAATGACTCTTCAGGTAATTCTATATTTAAGTACAGGAAAATTGTGTAAGAAACTTGAAAAGCATAGTTTTGCAACGGTACTGAAGCAAATAATCAATACATCAATGAACATAATTATTTTTGAGTATTACTAATGAACTTGATGTTTACAGATAACTTTGTGTGAATTACAGCTTGATGAATTAACCTCAGCGAATATTAGAGTTTCGCTCCTGCAATTTAATAGTGGCTTCTAGCATCACAGATGTAAGTGGAACAAGAATAATTATAGAATAATCAGATGCTTGTGTAAAACGTGTTTGATCATTAGCTTTCTTTAACGCAAGGAAGTTCTATGAGAACTTTGTAGCCTGCATAGCAGTTAACCTGCAGAGATGTCAGGTAATACACACTTCAGCTTGAACTGTGGCATATGCTAATTGTGCTTATGCTTCACTAACTCTGAAATTGCCAGGACTGTACTGGCCTGGTATATCAGTTCAATCTTTGGTAGCAACTAATACGATTTTTTTGCTATTCCTGCTTCAGCCATGTGTGAGGATTTCAGAAAAAGCTGTTAAGTGTGTAGACCTGATGAAGTCCACAAGAAGGTTCATAACTTTGTTGAAGTTTGACTCATGTACAGATTTTTTTTTCTCATATCTGGTGTGCTTTCAAAAAAAACTTGGAAAAATATCAAGATAGGAAGTGCTGTACAGTTACATAATGGACTTAATACAGGACACAGCTGGACTATTTTGATCTACTCATATCAGTGTTACAATGGACACAGCTAAACTGTAGGATGTTTGATTGTGGTAGTCTAAGTCGTATTTTTAGTAACGAATGTGCCTCTACCCTCAACTTATTTATTTCCCTTCATCCTCTATAGTTCTTCCTTCCTTCTTTCTTTACCAGAATGTTGTCTTGCTCAAATAAATGACAATAAAGTTAGGACAAATCAGAGGAAATAATATTGTCTGTTCATTTGATAATGTCAATCCACACATCTGGGATTATTTTCATGCATTCAGGCAGAGAGATCAATCAGCAGTTGCCAGTTTTTGCTGCCACGGTACTTCATTTCCACTGCAGACTCCATTCTGCTAATAACACAAATGCATATTGTTGCTTTATTTCTCTTGTTTATCACTGTAAGTAATACATTGTTTATTACTATAGGTAATAAAGTGCACGAAATATCAGTTTGAGTTTCCTGGGAGCTTGGAAACTGTTATTTCTTTTCCTTACAGAAAAGTTTTTACCTTTTTTTTTTTTTAATATACCAATTAACTGAGTAGGAAGAAGTCTTACTGGTTTATCCATTGAAGGAGAAGAAATGACACTTATGACAAGTGATGGATACTTTTGTCTAATAAAAGAGTTTAGGAGGCATATGGAAGGGTTTTTTTTTTTATATACCTTATAGGAGTAAAACTTCTCATTGAAGAAGAAAGACAGGTGACAAATTTGATTAGTCTTTTGTAGCCTTATATTCTGCAGAAAAGAATGGGAGGTGCCTAATATTTTCAGACTTCTTGATCTGAGGAGATATGTTTGAGTTGTGAATTGACATCATTCTTGCAAGTATTCTTTCTAGAGCTGTCAGATACAAAATCAAGATTTAAATCCTATGAAAGGCCAGTGCTATTCAAAGAAAGAGAACTGAAAAGTGCAAAAATATGTGGAAGACAATGATAGAAAGCTTAAACATTTTGTGAAAAGCTTCCCTAGAAAGCAAGATGTTTGCGTCTCTGTTGACTTTAAGGTTTGTTTTGCAGCTGTATCATGGCCTATAGGCAAAATCACACTTGCTGGTGTGGTGGGATCCTCATCATGTACCAGAAAAACTACTACACTTTTGTGCTCCTGGCTTTTGAGTTTTTCT
>PPHD01001769.1:23768-40302 GCA_002909625.1 Bambusicola thoracicus
TAATAATGATAATAAAAAAAAAACAGTGACTGGTACATGCTGGGACTCATAGAAACTATGTGATCAAATCTTAATATTTGAGAAAAGAAGTCAAAATTTTTTTTCCCCCTCCAGTAACTTAGGAAAGCTAAACAGAGCAACAAACAACAAAACAGTTTACATTACACTTCACAAGCGTTGCTTTGAGCTTTGTTGCCATAGTTCATAGCTCAGTACAATAGCATTCTCTTCAGACCTGTTTATAGAGTGTTTGTTATCAGCAGGAATTTTTTAAAAAGTTCTCAATTCCATTATCACTTTTCCTTAAATATTCTACTTCCTGAGCAATATGATAGCACTGCAAGTGGGTTTGTCTCTCTTCATGACATTAAGCTTTCTGCCAGGTCTTGAGCACCTTTTTGTAGGCTTTGCTGGATTTTGAAACATTATATTTAAGATGTTTCAGAAAGCTGATTTTCTTTACTTGTTCTTTTTTGTTTAGAATCTTTTTCATATGTATTCTTCTATATGAAGATAAAAGCTTTTAAATGAAGAACTGCAGGAGTGCAGCAATCCCAATTCTCTATAATCTTTCTTGACTATTTTTTGACATTCAACATCAAGCTGAAGACAAAGCTTCTGTGCATCTTTGCAATATTTTGCCCTGCTCTGAAAAAAATTACTGAAGTCTGACCTATGTGTCCTTTTGGCCCTTTTTTTATTTGAGAAAAGCAATCTGCACTAACTTGATTTGTGCAAAGCTTGCTCATAAACTAATAATATTTATAATATTTACTGTTAAATTTCTGGATTGCAACTGCTCAACAAATGAACAGCAAAGTCTAACAAGAAATAGGCAAATGAAATAGTACTAGTAAGCACTGGTTCAAGCGTAAGCAGAATCTAATAAATTCTGTGGGTAAGTAATCTATTTTCTGATATTTAAAAGAAAACAGAACTGTAGGGGTTGAAAGGGACCTCTGGTGATCATCTAGTCCAACATTTGTTCTAGTCTTCCAGAACCAGCTAGTCAATTAGTGTATATTTTTAACTACACTAGAAAGGAAAAATTCCGTGTGACAATTTTGTCAAGCTTCTCTGTTGCTTTGTGTGTAAATCTTAAATTGAATACTAATAGTATCCCTGTGTGAAATGTTCCGTTTCAAAAAGAGATTTGTAGAAGCAGAGAGGACACCAAAATATATTTTCTGTCTCAAGGTTTAATGGTCTTTTAAAAAGCCTGTTTTCTCTTGAAACACCATTTTCTTTAACACTTAAGCCAAACAGGAGGGTGTACTATCTCTTATCAAGAAGAAAGCATTTTTATCTTAACTTCAATGTGAAAACAGTAGGGAAAAAAAGTATGCTCAGAACGCTTAGGTTCACTGATTTTCACATTAGACTGCTCTGATGTGCTAGGGTAAGTATGAATCTCGGCAGTTACTAATACAATTGCTTATTATTTTTTCTTAACTAAAGGTAGTTTTATTTTGTTGTTCCTGTCACTTGTTGCTAAATTGACAAAAGTAGAAGATGCTGCTTAATCTTCAAGTTGTTTGATTGATTGTAGCTTCTTCAACTGATTTTCAGTCCTTCCCTTGGAATCATCTATTTTGAACTAAAGGGCCACTCTTTCTCTAGGAATTATATTTACATTAATAACAGTTTGGAGTTCTGACTGGACTGCTTTTTGGATGTCAGTGGTTGCCCTAGTGGAGTTAGCATTTCTGTAAAGGTAATAGCCAGTCAAGCACTCCTGGAAGCCTTGACAACAGTGTACTGCTGCTCTAATGGAAAATGCAGTAGCTGGGTAATGAGAGTCTTCCTATCAAGTACGCTTCAGCTTTGTTTCTTTTCTGTCTCCAAGAAGTGACTTAAGAGAAAGTTTCAGTAGAGTTGAAATCATGACATGTAAAAGAAAAGGAGCTTGCTGATATTTCTGTGCAACAGTACTTGTAATAAATTATTAGTATGGTTTATAGGTGTAATAGCAAGCAACTTCTTGTTTGCATGTCATAATTCATCCACTTTCCTGTTCTGCAATTATAAAGAAGTTGGAACAGTATTTTCTTCCATTCCCAGAGATTTGTTATCTCTAGTCATCCATGTTGATATAAAAATATATCTTATACTCCCTGAACAATATTCTGTATTCTTAGATTTTAAAGATGTAGAGGTCCTTCTGCTTCAGTTTTCATTTGCCTCACTGTCTTGAAATCATTTATCTTTTGGAGTTCATATAGATAACGTCAGCACTAGTCATTTCCAGGAGATTTGTACTGCAGCATAATAAATATCTGAAAGTACGATCATCTTCATATAATTTGTTGTACATGTTTTTTTCCTTCAGTTACTATTCTCGGAAGTGTTTTTTTTCCCTCTCAGAAGACCTAGCATTTTTCAGAGAAGGGGAAAAACTGTAACAATACCTATTTGACACTGAAGACAGCACTGCTGAATTGCAGTCATATCCTTCACAGTCATTAAGGAAGAAAGCATGAAATCCAAAACAGAACCAAAAGTTTTAATAGTAAAAACAAACAAACAAAAAACAATGAAACAAACTTATACTGGAAAGGATATAGGAAATACTAATAGAAAGTAGGAAAAATAGGAAGTTATGTGTAAGGCTTATGGGGATTGTGTTATCTTTGTAAAACGTGTGCATCTTCACTACATTTCAAACATGCTTAAGTATTTAATATGTAAGTACCTTTCAGGATATTAATTGCAGTCTTAAAGTATTAATAAGCTGCCATATCTAGGTTTTTTCTTACAAGTAAATGAGAATTCAGTTGAATATTTTTATATAATTCCATAAAAGAGTAGAGTACTCTATCACGTCAATATGCACTGCTTGTTGCTTAACTTGACAGTAATTAGGATGATAAAGTAAAAATATCTTTGTGTTCTGCCAGTGATTATTAAATCATCTCACTTTTTTTTTAACTTGAAAAGATTTAGGTTTGTTTACAGCTGTATAATAAACATGATATAAAATGCAAGCAATTTATACTGAGATGGCAGTTGGGCAGCTTGAAACTGTCTGTAATTTTTAATAAGCAGTGTGCATTCTAAAAAGAACGTATAAGAGTTTGCAGAGCTAAGATGGGAAAGTCACAATGTTGTATTTCCTAGTGGTATCTTGGTTGTTTCCCGAAGACTGGGATAATTTTTTATCCCCCCCTCCCCTCCCCCCCAAAAAAAACCTTTATTTGAGGCTAGAAACAAGACTTTGAAGAGTCTGTACTATTTCCCATCTTGTGAAAATAGCTTAACACTTTTCAAGCTGCAGTGAAGGAAGTTTTCAGAAACCCATTTTCTGTCACTTTTCAATTAAAACCTTTATTGCTAACTGAGACAGGTGCACACAGACAGATGTAAGCTCATTTGCAAGCTCTGAGGTGGTTGGCTGCAAACTTGGTATAGGCCCAAATGTGTAAAGCTACAGCAGCTGGGATTTCTGCCCACATATAAAAATGGTGTGACCTCTCAAGGGACTCCTGAGGAAGACTCTGTGTGGGAAAACAGGGCCAGCCTCTGGGGTCTGCTCAAATGAGAAGGGCAGCCTGGAAGGCTGAAGTAACTAGTCGGCATGTAGCTCAAATTGTCTATATATGGAAATATGGGTTGATTATGAAAATGAAGTTCCTGTTGGATGCACTAGTGAACCTGGCCAGAATGTTGAAGGGGATAAAGCGTAATCATATGCAGAACAATACAGAGCAGATTAGAGAGTTTTAAAGAAAGTGAATTTCCAAGAAAAGTTCGTCGGTAAATTTGAAGTAACGTAATGCTAAAGAAATATGGAGGTTGAGTAATGGATTTTTTTTCTCTTCAGAGATCATAATAAATACATAACAGAGAATAGGAAGTAGGCCTCTTCTGGGTCCCGTTGTATGCCCCAGGACTGCTTTGTATGTGATGGGCAATCTATTTTGTCAAAATTTTGACAAATTTCCTGGTCTGCCATCACTATTCACATATGAAGTGACTAAGTGATTGATTAAACAAAGCCGTGTATGAGATGATGATCTTCCCTGGGGAAAAACAAACAAAAAAAATGCCACAAGTCTATGAGTTCCTGTAACAAGATTGCACAAGGTTACATAGATACTTGCATATGTCACAGGTCTATCATAAGGGAGTTTGGGATGTGAAATGGCTGTCTTTCAGGTAAAAGCAGTGGAGATCAGGCTAAGCGGTTCTGCAGGATTACAGAATGCCTGTTGAAGCTGAATAGGGACAAATCTAATGTGATAGAGAGGTAGTTTTTGAATGACAAATCTTACAGAAAATACAAATGAATGCTGCTGTGAGTAATTATTGAGTATTTGCCAGCAGTTAGCATTAATGGAGGAAATCTGATATCCACAACTTGATTTTACTAAGACTGTAGTGCTTAATCTTTAAAATTGACAATTACTCTGCTAGTGTTAGTCTACAATAATGTTGCCTCCATTTCTAGAAAACAAGTAAAGCAAAGAACTTCAGTCACAGTTGCTGAAATGCCTCTGAAATTTCAAGAAACAAAGTTTTTCTCCCAGGGAACTCTGTTAGCTTTGGTTTTCTAGTTTCAGATTCCTGGACTTGCAAGGATGAGGTGCATTCCAGAAGCATAGAGCAGTAAGCATGAATGAGTCTTTCACTGTTTTATGTCCAAAAGGTTGACTTTGAGTAGAGGATGGTTTCCTGAGACTTGAACTGAGTCCTTCTTTGCTAAAGTCCAGGAAACAGTTCTATACTAGTCACTTCTGTTATGTATTTGGAAATGTCAGATGTTTTCTTAAGATGTGCATATCATAGGAATATCACGTAGGTAGTATGTTTGCTTTAATAAAACTTCTCAGAAATATTTTGAATAATATATGATATTACAGGTATGATATTATTGGTTTTACACACAATAAGAGAAAAAGTAAGCTGTAAACAGCCTGAAATGCACAAATTTAGCTGAAAGCTATTCTTGATTAAATGCTTGAGGAAATATTCATTTTCTCTGCATGCTTCTGTAAATTATGTTTTTCACTGGCACTTTCAGCTACTATCTGTTCCTCTCCCCCCTAGCTCTTTTGGCTTTGGCAAGTAAAGAGACATGCTGGACTGAAACACGCATGAGTTCCTAGAACAGGACTGGATTAGTACTGGTTCAACCTGTGTAACCTAGGACCCAGGAAAACCAAGGAATATGTATCTTACATATCTGATTTAGTCAAAAGGAATTAAAATGTGAAAGCAATCACTTCTGATTCATTTTCTGACGAGGTGTGAATGTCAGCTGTTATGTGACTGGGAAAGGCAAATAAGTTTTTGTCCTGCCATGACTTCCTGTTTTGGAGTACAATATTAATTCTGAAGAAGTCTGGCTGTGCTACAGTGCTGCTGAATAGATGAGTTCTCTGCTGATTTTTATATTGCTTGTAGGTGATGAGTCATTTTCGATTGGTATCTGTCCATTGTGCCCACTATGATTAAAACAAAATTATTTTTGAGCAAAAAATATCCCTTTCGGGAAGGGGAAAAAAAGTGAAACAATGGAAACTCGTGTTATTCTAATACACTGTGACACAGGAGGATGTAGAATGATTTTAAACTAGAATTTCTGGACAGCGTAAAACTATTTTCAAGACTTGATACTACTTGAAGGTATAATAAATTATTATTTTTTAAATTATAACTGAGTCAAATGAGTGATATTTTATAAGGCACAAGTAGCAGTGTCTTCCTTTATCATGTAAAGCTTATTCTTGTTTTCTGCAGAGGATGGCAGGCAGGTTTTAAGACAGAAAGATATTTTTTTTTTATCCTGTGGTGATGTGCTTCAGTACTCCAAATTTTACTGATTCTTTAGATTGTGTTGTTTTTTTTAATCTTTTAATAATCTGTAATCTTTAAGTGCCTTGGCTCAGAGAAGAAGACACCAGTTGATGACACCATTATGTCAGTCATAGAAATACAAGGGCTGCGCTGAAAGTAATGCCTTCTATTTTGTTATGTTGGCCCACAACATCAAAGGTAGATAGTGATGGTAAGTTAGTAAATACTGAACCTTCTCACAAATACTCCATGACATTTTGTTGCCATGTGACAGATGACAACAGAGGGACAATCTGACAAAATGGTATCTGACATGGAAGCGCGTATGAGGAAAGAGGTGTCATTGAAGTCCTCAATGCAGAAAAAATTGCCCCCACTGACATTAATCAATGTCTGCTGAAGGCTTACAGAGATTAAACAGTAGATGTGAGCTCAGTGAGTCAGTGGGTGGTGTTTTTCAGCAGTGGTCACAGCAGCAGTGGTTCACTTCACTGGCGCAGATTTTCATGGAGGTAGCATGCATGCCCTTGTCCATCACTGGTGAAAATGCCCTGCTAATGGTGGTGACTGTGTTGAAAGAAGTGTTTTGTAGCTGAGCATTTGCTCTATTAAATAGTCTTTTTTGTGCTCTTTGTATGCTATGTTGTGGTTTCTGTATAAATAAATAAATAGGATACATTACTTTTGGAGTCAGTTATTGTAAGTGACAATTATTGACTGTGTAAAGAAGTGATAAAAAATTGTCACGGTAATTTTTTTCTTTCACAGCTCAAGCTTATTTTCTTGTTCTTAGCAATAATCTTTAGTATGCTTTTATAGGGAATTGTACATTTACTCAAGAATTGCCCAACCAATATTTAAGACTGTCATGAAGTGGCCCAAACAATATAAAAAGAATTCTGTGAATTTCTGGAAACAATTGGGTTCCTCAATGACTTGCATTTCAAGAAAAATCTGTGAAGTTATTAGCACATGAGGAAACAAAATTATTAGAGAAATGAAGTTGTTGAATGAAGCACCTACTGTGCTGTATTTCTGTTAAATAGAGAACTCTGAACATTTCTAAAAATCTTCAGTTTTCCTGAAATGATTTGTTGTATTTGTGCACAGTAAGGAATGCAGTATTTTGTAGAAGTAAAGTTGAAAGTGAGTTGAGGGGAAGAAATTACCTATATAGGTGTGTACTTCATATTCAGAAAACAATAAGATTCAACTGAAAATATTCCTACGAAGAAATTTAGGCTTTCTAGTCTGTTTTTATAGGTGAAATGATCTGAAGGGCAGTGTAGTAGCCCTGAAATCTCCACAGTTTTTTACATATGAAGTTTTTTGTAGTTGCTAAAGAACAATGCAAAATTAAAGCATGACCTGGAAATGAGGCAAGGGGACACACATTGTGTTAGGGGTTGAAATCCAAAGATCTTACTTCACATGCTTTATATTATTGCAGCTACCTGGGTTTTGGGGATACTTTTGTAATACTGCTGTGTCAAACTGCAGAATCCAAAAGCCTTTTAATTTTCAACCATTGTCTCTATTTCCCTGTAATAAAAAAAAAAAAATGTAGGAGAGAGGAACACTTAAATGGCAGACTCTTACATTAGCCTTATCTTAAAAAAAAAAAAAAAAAAAAGGCAATAGATAGCTGCTACACAAGTTAACCATATTTCATACAGCTCAGAGATCTCGTTGAGATCTCATGCAGCTCAAATATAGTATTCAACAGCAAAAGCACACTTCTTGCTGTTGTTTGAAGCAAGAAAAACCAACAGAATTGAGGTTTACTGGTCTGATCTTTCAAGACATCAGTCTTCAGAACAACTGACAGTTCACGTAATATGAAATTCAGTGAATGACCCTACAGCACTCATTCTCCTGTCTGTGAATAAGACTGCACACAAAATACAGGTCTAGTTGTCTTCAGTCTGTGCAGAATAAAAGCAACGGACAAATGATGCATTGTCAAATTATAGGCTGCTAAATTTCATAACTAGTATGTTGTATGCTGTGTACGTTTCTGTATGTTTAGTGTCATCCAAAATTATTCATGTATTTTTTGATATGGTAAGCTATGTCTTTCTTTGTTATATGCAACACAGTGTTGAGAGGAGGCAAGAATATTTGGTATTCTTGAAGTACAGCTGAATCTATCCAGTGATCAGGCTTACAGGAATCTGGTGAAGGTACTGAACCAACTTAAACAGCTTTGTTTGTCAGACTTTCTAATGCAGCTTTGTGAAGCTGTTCCTGCTAGTCTTCCACTGTGTACTTCAAAGGATATTCTTTGCTGTTTCTTAAAAAAAAAAACTACCATTGTGGGCCCAAATTTCAGGAGATCGTGCTTATCCTACCTCTTCATATTTCTGGCTTCCTTATATCAGAGTACAAACCTACATTTTACTGAAGTTAACTAAACTTTTATCAAATTCAACATTTCTAGGGATATAAGAGAATACTGAGAAAATGTAAGCTCGTGGGTCATCTTTGTTATTTTTCGATTATTGGTGGTTATGGAGGATTGAGTATTACTGTGTGGATTTCTGCCTACTGTCATGTACCTGTGCGAAATGTGTTTGGTACTTGTAAATACTATAAGTAAAATGGGAACCAGAAGAGTACATATCAACTAACAAAACAGCAGTATTTAGGAAAGTTAAATCATTGAACACGTTCAATAAAAGTTGTAAATAGCAAAGGTACCGTTGTTCCCAGTAAGTGTTCATTGCTTGGATTAAACAGTTTTCAAAATTGTACTACTTGATAAATAGTTTCTATGTCATAATAAAAATTCTAGGGTGCTATGCTAATACTATACAAAGAGTAATTATTGCATTGGCATTTTTAACACTTATGAGTATTTGTATTTTTAATAATTTCTTTTATTTCAGTATTTTCATAGGTTGCTTGCTCAGTTTTAATGGATTTTTTTTATACATTGAGCCTAAATCTTTGTTCAAACAAATGTGCATAGTTAATAAGCAGCAAACTGCTGCATTTTGTTATTTTCTGACCCTTTTGGTTCTTCCAAATATAAGTTTTCTGTTGTATTTAATTCAGTGAGAGCTGATTTTAGTTAATGAACTTTAATATCTTTCTATACTGTAGAGTGACCATACTTCTAGTGTAATTAACATTAAGTGGTGTTACTGAAATTTTTAAGAGCTAGCTACACTGTAACAGTGATAATTTTTTATGTTATTGCTTATTGTCTAAAAAACAGCCTAGCCGATCAATTTGATGAATAAATACCTACATACTGCAATAAATGAACCAAAATGGCAATATACTTTTTGCTATACGTCATTTTGAAAAACAAAGCAAAAATATGCCTGTCATCTACTTATAAAATTTGCAGTTTATTTCATTTGAATTTTTGAAACATACTAAAGAATAAGGTAGGGAGATAATTGGTGGGAAAAGAAATATTTTGGACAGAATATGTAAAACTCCATAATGATTTTTGGGCCTAGGGGAGTGATCAGGAGTCCAGGAAAGTACATCAGTGTAGAAAGAGAAACTGTCAGGGCATGGAAAGCAATTAGGAACTTGGATACAAATGTTGCAGCCTGGGGAAGAACATTTGTCTTTCATGGTGGATTAAAACAGCTCCAGCCATTCACGTAGCTCTATGTTCTGTCTGTGAATGTGGAATCTAATTGCATTTCACAAACAAAATATACTGTGTACTGAAACAAAATATATGGGGTGCTTAGAAACCAAAACAGTAATACATGACATAATGTAAAGCATGAGGTTTCTTGGAATCTTTTTGAGTATCTTTTTTTCTCCTGTATCTACACTGTGAGAGTACAAATTTTTCTACATTTATTCTGCAGGTAAAAGAGATCTGTATCTTTTTATTATATATCATTAATTACGAAAGCAAAATTGAAACGTATTGTCTGCTGTCTTTTTTTTTTTTTTTTTTTTTTTTTTTAAACCAGCCATCACAGGGGAGCCCATTAGTAGCTATATGTTATATGTTGACAAAAGTTAAAGAAGATCTCTTTAATGTAATTTCTACTGTTTCGTACAAATTAAGAGATTTAGTTGTGTCTTTTAATGGCACTGAAGATGTCATTTCTTCAGTGACGCTATATTTGTTATNAAATATTTGCAAGTGAATTGTGAGCAATTGTGAGCATGCCAATTGGGATGCTTCGCAGAATTTACTTAACGTAAATATATACATTTATTAAGAAATCAAGAATGTTTTTTAAATCAATGAAACCTGCATAAAGCTGTCTTCAACAATTGAAAAGAAAGCATGGATTTTCCTTAAAGAAGTAGCAATAAGTTGTTTCAAAGTATGTACTTTAAATTATGTTCTTAGATATCCTGTCTTATTTCAGAAAGATTATCCAGTCAAACAAAACAGATTTCAAAAGATATTTCCTGATTATTGGGCAATGAATACAATTGAAATAACTCAAATAAGGCCTTTGCTGTATTTTTTTTTAAGTATTATGATGAAGAATCTAAAAAAAATTGCTATTAATAAAAAATTATAGTATTCTAAACTGATTTGCAGTGCAGAACTCTTACAGTCTGTTTCCTGAAAATTTGGCCTGTGTTATTTCATCTTGAAACACCAAAATCAATAATCAGGTCTTGAAACCACAGCCGTGTTTAAAATAAGAAAAACAGATTTTAGACTTCATAGTTTATAATGAAACTGCAGAATTTTTCAGTGATTGATATCTTGCTCAATTTTAGTAATGCTTCTGCAATTTGGAATTAAATATATATTCTAAATTAAAATGAGAACATGGTCCTAAAGTGAATTTATTTCTTAAATTTATTATAGCATTTTGATTAAGTAGATACAGAATTGAGTCTAAACATAGCTGAAGTACTTTACTAACAATGTCACTTTTACATTATGAGAATATGAACTTTTACATTATTGTATGAACTTGAAGAAAATATAGGCTGATAAAGGGGATGTGAGATTATAGATCACTTTCATTTACATTCTGTTGTCATTTTATTTTGAGTTTTGCCATTCGCATATGTTAATACACAATTAATTGAGAAGAGTACATTTAGTATTTAGTGATCATTTCTTTAAATTTAGAAATAGTAAGAGTGGACTTTTTTAATAATATTTCTCAGTTATTTTTGTGATTTAGATAAAATATTCAAAAATAGAAGACATTACAAATACTGTAGTGCTTGAGTAATAAAAACACTTTGAAAAACACTACCTTTCAGAGAAGTAAATTCTATAATGTACTGGTGGATCAGTGCTTTGTATGGTTCTACTTAGATCAAGATTCATCTTTGCTGCCATCAGTCATGTGAGGCTTACAAGTCTTATTGGAGTTAGTTCATGGAAAGAACAATTTCTGAAAGGCTATTTTCCTTAGATTTGAGAAACGTGTGAAGGAACTGTGAAGCTATTGATGGTCTGATGTTGAAGCAGTAGTTAGGGACCCTAGTGCTCCTCTGGTTCTGCAGCCTCCTGACTATATGCCTTGTGGACCACTGGTCAGTGTTCAGGGTAGAGCTGGGTGAAAATAGCTGCACTGGGAGAGAGCTGTGAGAAGCTTTGTTGGGCATTACCAGCTTTTGCTCATAAACTGCATTTAACGTCAGCCCCTTTCCCTTGGGCTATGGTACAGGCAGGACTGTGCTCAGCCTTTATTTTGTTGATCCTAATCTCACCTTGCTGGCTTGACTTGAAATGTACCTCCTCAAAAGAGGAGTGGCCAGAAGGTCAAAGGAGATGGACTGCTTATGGAGGCCTCTGCCCTCATGAGGTCTCATCTGGAGTACCGCATTTGGGCCCAGAGTTTCCAGCATAGAAAATATGTGGGGCTGTTGGAATGGGTCCAGAAGAGGGGCAAGAATCTGGAGCACCTCTCCAATGAAGAAAGTTTGAGGGAGTTGAGCTTCTTTAGCTTGGAGAAGAGAAGGCATTCCATTTTCAGTTGATGTAAATATATCACCTGCATTTTTTCAAATGGAACGTGTAGAGTTGCAATCATGTATTCAACTCAAATGTTTGATCTTGTCTGTTTACTTTTATAAGCCCTTCCTTACTAGAGAAAAACATTTCTCACTTCACAGTCACACCTTATTCATGTCATCACTTTTTGGCAGTATGTACATTTGTGAACTGCTGTTTTCAAGGATGATGTATAGGAAGGGTACAATTTCATCAAAAAATCTCTGATGAACACCTTGAGAGATCACTAAGAATTGCAGCCACTGCCATCAAGCCTGGGACTGAAACATTAGTTTCACAAAACCAGGGTCACATATCCCATTAGTTTCATGTTTTCGTTGTTCTCTTTTACATTTTTGTTATCAAAACAAAGGAAGATTAAAATAAGTGTTATTACTTATGCATTAACTGTATTGTGCATTTTATGTGGACTGCTCTGAAAGTAACATCTCTTGTTTTATGATGTTGGCCCACAACACCAGAGACAGACGGTGATGGCATGGCAGTGGAGGTTGAGCCTTTCCCCTAGTGTTCCATTCCATTTTGTTGCTGTGTGGCAGATGGCAGTAGAGCAGCAGCCTGACAAAATGGTGTCTGACATGAATGTGTTTATGAAGAAAGGGATATCATTGAATTCCTCTATATGGAAAAAATTACCGCCACTGACATTCGTTGACACTTTCTGAATGTTTATGGAGACCAAAGAGTAGACGTGAGCACATTGAGGTGTTATGTGACAGTGGGTCACATCCTCTGGTGCGGATTTGGAGTGGGGCATGCAGGCTCTTGTTCATTGCTGGTAAAAATAAACAGTTAATGGTAGTGACCATTCTGAAAAAATAATGTTTTTTAGCTGAGAATTTATTGTATCAAGTAGTGTTATTGGGCTCTTTGTATTTGTTCTACTTTCCATGGAAATAATTAGGAAACATTACTTTAAGAGCTACCTTTGTGAGTGTGGCCTAAGTCAATTTTTGTTCACTCAGTGTGGCCTAGGCAAGCTAAAATAATGGACACCCATGCTTTAAACTAGAAGAGTGGAAATTTAAGTTAGATTTTAAGAAATTATTTATTCGGAGAGTGGTTAGGCACTGTTTGCCTGCAGAAGTTGAGGTTACCCTATCCCTGGAGGTATTCAAGGCCATCTTGAATGGGGCCCTGGGCAGCCTGACTAGTGGGTGGCAACTCTCCCTGTCATGGGGGAGTTGGAACCAGATGATCCTTAAGGTCCCCTCCAACCTAAACTATTCTGTGATTCTGTTCGAATTTAATTGATTGTCCTGTCCTTACTACAAAACTATATGGTAACACTCAATAACCTTTTCAGTAAAGATAGCCTAGCATTAGTTACATCAAAACCTCAAATGTTTTTTTGGGATTTGCAACATACTGATCTCTATTTCAAGTTCACCTGCAATTTTCAGGTTCTGAAGGAAAGAATCAAGTGAGTTGTGCTTCCTGAAACTTAAACATTGGCATACAATTTCATTATGTTGCCAGGGAAAGCTAGAAACGGTGGGTCCTTAGTATATATATGTTTTTCATTCACTGCAATTGTTCTCTCTTACACTGTAGGATAAAGGATGACTGGTTAGCATGGTCATCTTCTCTTATAACAGTGCTGTATAGTGGGGTGCTTATCTTTCTATTGTATATTTATCTAAGGGTGGAGGAGGCCAGTTCCTGATAATAAGAAAGAACAGATAATACTTCCTACATACTCAAACTTCAGAACAGAAAAGGCAGCATCCATTTTAGGTGAATGCAGTTTTTTTTAAAGTGTTTCAGCTACTTTCAGCTATGTCAGGGTCTCCTTCGAAATTGCTTTAGAAGAACAAGGCTTTGAAATGCTCTAAGGATTCTAATACCGCTTTTAATAAATGAAAATAGCTATCAGTAATACATTAGTGCGTTATGGAACTCCCAAATTACTGCACCCAGAGTATGAGACATCACAGTATGAAGTGATGATGTGTTCAGAAACACAGTGAGAGTCTGTTTGTTCTTGCCATGTTAACTTCGACTGAAAATAGTGTTACAGAGACAAAAACTCTTGCCTTAATTTTCAGGATACAGCACTGAAACTGAGGCTCGAAGTCACTTCATCTAAAGCTTCATTGTAATGAGCAATTGTGTCCTCTTATACCATTCATAAGTTGAATAATCCTGGAGCCTGTGTAAAATGTATGCATGTTTAAAGAATCTTTCTAGCTATGTATCAGATTTTATATACTACATATTGTGGTCAGAGTAAGGCAGTGAGGGTGCTAGGAATTAATAGCAATCAGCAAAGGGGAAAACTAGAGAAGGGAGTGCTTCCCTGTTCACGCTGGCAGCCCGATGTGTACCAAATTCAAGGCAAACTCCATAGAAACAAAGCTGTAATGTATTTATGTATTCTTCATAATTCTGAGTCTCTCATCAAAGGTGATTTTACTGACGCAGGTTTGCATATTTTCATATGGACAGCAAGCATTCTCATATGGACAGCATTCTTGATTTTGGACACATGGGAAAAGAACACACTGAACCTTTACAAAAAGTTGATTTTTCTGGTATCAGAAGCCTGGTTAACTACTTTAGTAGTAATTAAGGGTAAAGACTTATAAACGACCAAGTAGTGCTGCATCATCTGTTGCTATTTGATGCTATAGTACTGGAGCATTCATATTTATTTCATTGTGCCATGTCAGTGATTAGATCCTAAAAACTGAGAACAAGTTGTTCTGTATACAGTAGCTAATAAAAATCACAAATTCACAGCAGAATGTTTTTTCTACATCCTTGAGTGTAGCCAATTGCCTTCCTGCATTATTCATTATTCAGTAGAGGAAAACCATTTACTGAATTCACTGAAATAATTTATTAAAAGCAGATAAACTGTATTTTTATAGGCATGCTGCCTCAATAATGCTGTGGAGAGACTGGAGCTAGATCTAAGAACTTATTCATGAAGTAAAATGTTCTGTACTGAATTTGTAAAACTGACTTGATCTTGTAGTTTTACTTGGACAAATTTTATATTTGGCGAACAATTCTTTCTGAACATATAATGTTAATCTAATGATTTCTTCTTTTCTGAGAGACATTAAAAGCAGTTGTATCATTCTTGCCTTAGGAATTATTGGTTATACAAAAACTAATGACAAGAAAGAAAAATAAATGCGGTATAGAAGTCACTAAATCTTAGATTAACAAAATCAGTGATACATACACATCCTTCTCAAACTAAAAGGGAAAAAAAAAAAAGGCAGGAGAATTAAAAATGAGACCCCTGCAAGAAACAACTCTTTTAAACTAATTTTTATCTCCCTATTTGTAAAGATTTTAGGGGGAGAAAGGAGTCCCAAAACAATCCTATCTCTGAAAAAAAATATATAAAAATACAAGAATATAAAAATCCCTGAGAAATGTGGTATTATACTTTTTTTCCCTGAAACCATGCATTACATTACCATCAGAAAAATTGGACATCTGGTGTGCAAAATGTTCTTTCCTACTTAACCTGCCAACTGTGGCAGACACTGTAGAAACTACTTGATTATGATGTCAAAGCGAAAGCACTTTGATATAAAGAGTATCCCATTTATGATCTCCTTTTTCATTTTGCAGGATCTCCTGCCAATCTTAAAAAAATAATAAATTTTCCTCTTTCAAAAAGATTTGCCAATAGAAATATCAAATCTTGAAGTAACTCTTTCTTTCTGATAATATAAATCACATCTCTTCCTAAGATATTTATGATGCTATTCACAGTTTGACGTTGGTTTGACCAAAAGTACACTAGCTGTTGTAGGACTGAAAGAGGGACTAAGAGCAGAGAGATACACTGCAAGTTCAAAGGTAGAAGCCCAGGAAGCACCTTCAGAATGTTTGAAGTAAATTTTGAGAACAGCCAGTTTTCTTGTTTCAAACATTAATTAGAGATCTAATATTTTCCCTAGAGACTTAACTACTTTTATTGTGGATATATTGATCTACTGTAACTGTGTACAATTAACTAATATATATGATATATGTGTCTTTTAAAATTTGTCCTATATTCAGCAAGTTAATAGGAAAAATGGATAAACATTCTGTTAATGTTTAGGTTAGGTGACATAACAAAAATTAAATATCTAGATTTGAATGTTAAATGCACATTTCTACTTTTCATAATTTAGTCAGGGAGAAGTACACTGAAACAGAAATAATCACACCAAAATGTGGTATCAAAAATCATTAACATGTTCTGATAAGTTGCACATATTATGAAAGTTATAACTTTGAAGATTATGAATGTAATAGAATGTTAAGATTTGTTAGACAAAATCTTGATTTTTACCATGTGTGGATCTTTTGCTTTTAGCATAAAAATAAAATTCACACAGGTTTCATTCGGCATGTTAGAACTGAAGGAAGAATCTATTTATGAGGCAGTTATTTCTCTGTAGCCATTCATGCTTGTAACTAAGAATTTCCTGTATTTTATATATTGAGGTAAAAGATTTGTGGTAAATGTTTATTTTCCTTTAAATGTACTTTGTCAATCTACTAATATGCATTCATGTTTTATATAATATTAACGAAATTCTCCAATATGTGTATGAATGTGCATGCTCTCTCTAAAATCACGATTTTTTCAAAATATAAAGAAAATTGACGGCTTATTTGGCTTCATAGTTGTACGTTAGTGTATGTTTAGGTTTTTTTAGTCTATATGTTCTTACCAGTCTTGTGTGTAGTTGATGACTAAAGTGATTTTAATTATGACATTATTTTACATATATTAAAAAAAAAAAAAAGATT
>PPHD01001770.1:0-40295 GCA_002909625.1 Bambusicola thoracicus
ACTTAAAACCGTTCCCCCTTGTCCTGCTGTTGATACATTCATGTGAAATGTAATGGCCCTTTGGAAAGAACTGCCAAGCAATCTGAATGCAAAAATGTTGTGTGAATTTAAGGGAAGATGGGGCAAACTTGTGGGAAGAAGCCCGCTGGTGGTTACTAAATAGATAAATCCACATGTGGCTCAGGAAACCCAGTCAGAGTATAAAACAGTGTTTGATGGAAATGCACATAAAGAAGAAACCAGGAAAAGAAATTTTTCTAAAGAGTTATAGTTTCAGTATATAATGATCTGCAAGTTAATTTTGCTTCTTTACTTTTATTTAAGTTAAAGGAACACCATTTAGACTGGATATATTCCTCTGCCACAGCCCTTCATTTTGTATCTCCATAACACACATCTGAATGGATGTGGATGTGAAGTGGGAACATTGGGGTCTGGAAAGCTGATAATATTTCTAAGAAAACTTTAAAATACATTCATTTCCACCTTCTTGTTCCATATGTTTGTTCCATACTTACTGGTGTTTCATGCATTGCATGATTTGCTTTGAGTGAGTCGGGTTTTGTGGTAGACATGAACTGGGCCAGTTGAATCTATTTAATTCTTAACAAAACTTGTCATGACAAGTTAGTTATTTCCACAAGGTTTGTTTTATCAGTAATACAGACATGCATGCACAGATTCTTTCTGTAATGCATTTAGGTAAACTAATAATAATAATAACAATAATAATAATTGATAATTTCTGAAAACCAGCAAAATTTCTAGAGCATCTAGATAACTTTCATGTTTGAGAAATTTTTTAAGGGGGATTTGATTGTGTCTTTGCAGTCTCCTTCCGTTAGGAGTAGAGTCTGGTATTAAATATGCCCATGTTTTCCAAAACCTTTGATTTTGTGGTATTTCTTCATTCTCCAGGGTTGTATCTCTGAGTTCCTTGGAAACACTGGAGATTCCAGGGGGATGCTCTAGTTCTCTAAATTAGTCTTGTGAAGTCCTCTGTAACACAGGAAGTTGCATTTCATGTCCCAAGTTTCCTCAATCATCTCTTCCCGTTTAATTTGTTTTTCTTGCTCCTGTCACTTCTCCTTGGGTAAAAACAAATGCAGGTAACTGTTTTTAAAATAACGCCACTTATTTGCGTTCTCAAGTTGTCATAAAATATGTGCATCACAGTTGCCATAAGACTATTTTGGGACAAATGGTTTGCATATTGAGAAAATGCATATTGTCAGTCATCTAGCTGTACAGACACGTGGCCTCCTCATGTTAAGACTAGCATTCTGATTCCATGCTAATAGCCTAATTGTTATTAATATATGCTGCTTGTTTCTGACCTGTTTTGTTTAGAATGCGCATTGGTTTTAGTGTGCATGACATTTAAGGGTTATGGATTAAAAAATTAATTTTTCTAAAATAAAAAATACCTCATACATTTTTAATAGGGGTTACAAAAGAGCTACTCTTGTATTTTCCCTCTAGCAAGATGGTACAGTATTGAATTAAGTGTCAGTACTTCTGTGGCTGTGTAAGATTTAATATTCTGGGCAAAGATATTAATTGTCTTTTGAAGTGGACAGCCAGGTTTCCTTATAATTATTTGTAAATTAATAGGGCTTTTTGAAAAATGAATATTTTAAAATGAGATTTCGGAATTCTAATTATTTAGTATAAATATTTTTATATTGTATATTGTTTTTCTCAGAGTTACATATGAAGGGACAGAAGAAAATGTTACTTTGTGGTTTGTACATTGTCTTTTGGAATGAGAGTCTTGATAGCGTAGAAATTCAAATCTTCTATTATGTCAAAAGTATCATAACTGGGCTCAAAAGTGAATAAAAATATCCCCGTGGTCAAGCTGCTTCTCCTCTATTTGGACCAGTACTGTTTAAGTGACACTCACAGAGGGGTTGAGGGCACCCCTGGAAATCTGCAGACAGCACCAAACTGAGGGCTGTAGCTGACACAACAGGAGGAAGGGATGCCATCCAAGACCAGGACTAGCTGGAGAAGTGGGCTCATGAGAACCTAATGAGATTCAATGAGGCCAAGTGCAAGGTGTTGCATTTGGGTTGCAGCATTCCCAGATTTGTGTACAGACTGATGGATAGATGGATGGATGCAAGGAGAGTAGCCTTGTAGAGAAGGGCAAAAACCTGAATATGAGCTGGTCTTGCGGTCTGAAAGGCCAGCTGTGTCCTAGGCTGTGCCAACAGAAACAAAAGAACAGCAGATCAAGAGAGGTAATTCTCCCCTGTTGGTTCTGTCCTTGTGAATCTAGAGTGCTGCATCCCAGCCTGGAGCCCCCAGCACAAGAAGGATACAGAACTGTTGGAGTAGGTCTGGAGGAGGGCCACAAAGGTGATCAGGGGACTTGAACACCTCTCCTATGTGGAAGGGTTGAGGGAGTTGACTGGAGATGAGAAGGTTCTTGGAAGACCTCATTAATGCCTTTCAGCACATAAAGGGAGCTGATGGGAAAGATGGAGATGGACTCTTCATCAGAGAGTGCAGTGACAGGGCAAGGACAGGTTTTATGATTATAAACGGAAGTTTAGATTTCAATGTTAGGAGGAAATTCTTTTCTCAGAGGGCAGTGAAACAGTGGAACAGATTGCTCAGACAAGCTGCTGGTGTGTGGATAGGTGGAAATTGGCTGGAAATTTGAGCAACCTGGTCTAGACAAAGGCATCCCTGCTTACAGCAGTGAGGCTGCAGGGCAGTTGGAACTAGATGGTATTTAATGGCTCTTCCAAGCCAAGCCATTCTATAGTTCTAATTAAAAAGAACATAATCTGTGGTTATGAAATTAGATAGGAGGCAAATTATAACTGTTACACTCTCCCAAGCTTTTTCAGAAATGCCATTTTTAAAACTTCAGCTTTGATATTGAAAATCAAGAGGGAAACTGTCAACAGAATGCAAGGCATTTCATCTTTCAGGGGAAGGAAGAACTGAACGTGGGAACCACAGTTAGGTAAACAGCAGACTTTATAGCCAATCAAATGTCATGCCGTGCTGTTGGTGGTGCATGAACCTGTGACAGTCGTAGTACATAATAGGTAAATTCTCAAAGATTTGGGGGGGGTTTGAGTATATATTTATTTTGTCGACTCTTCTTTTCATCTACCGTTGTAGCTCTTTTAATTCACATTCTTTGCCATGCCCACAGTCTTTGAGATCATGAACTCAACCAGGGCATGGTCGCTACATCTCAGACTGCCTCCAAGCTTAACTTCTTTAATAATCTCCTCTGCAATTACGAGCATCAGGTCCAGTAATGTTTCACCTCTGGTTGGTCTGTCCAATACCTGCACCAGGAAGTTATTCTTGATGGACACCAAAAGTCACCTGGATTGCTTGTAGTTCACTGTGTTGTTTTCCCAGCAGATGTCCAGGTAGTTGAAATCTCCCATCAAGGTGAGACCTTGCAAGCACAGCACCTCTTGATGCATCCCATCTGAAGTCAAAATTCTTGTTTTATCGAAGATGTGTCCTAGAAAATCCTAGATCATGGAATCCAAAACCGTGGGCATGCCACCATCCACACAGCCATTCATTGTACTGTTCCTTTCTCCTCCTGCCCGGATCCCAGTCTCCAACCAGGAGGATTAAGGAGAGCACCACCTGCCCTCCTGATCCCTTCAACAAATTCCTAAGGGACATAGTGTTTTTTTTTATATATTCTTCATTTTCTAGTTGCATTCTCATGTGACCCAGCAGTGGATAGAGATCATTCAGCTTCATCATAGCTGTTACTCTCCTCCTTATGCCATGGATGTGGGTCCCTGGCAGGTAGCAAACTTCTTTGACTGACAGATTACTCAGTTTTGTGTTGTTGTTTTTATTTCCTAGATTCTGTGGGTTTTGGCTTACAGCTGCCAGTATAATACTTAAGAAACATTTGGACAGCCCATTATTGGAACTCAGGTACCACGAACTTGAGAATTACAGGGTTTACGTCCAGACTGTCTTTTCGTCTTGTCTCCTAGATCACAGAGTGACAGCAGGGCTGATCAGCAGCCACTGCTGCACTCTCTTGATCCTGATGTCTTTCTTTTCCAAGGTCTATATTGATATTTGGATAGCTTTGTGTTAACAAATCACTTTCTTTGTAATCCTCAGTCAGTTGATCCCCATGCATTTTATAGTATGTGAGACCATGGTGTGTTTAAACCACTGTGGTCAGTAAAGAATTGTGAGGGTTTATGGCAAAGCAATATTTTATTCCAAAATTACTGCTGTACATTGTATTGTCAACTGCAGTCAGTCAACTGGAAGGAGTTTAAAGAGCTGTTTGTAGCCAGCAACCAAGAAGCACTCAAAAAAATTCAGGATTCAGGGATTTTATGAAGCAATCAGTGTAAATTGTCTTTCATTAATTTCCTTAGGTGATACGAATGATCATAATCTTAATTGCAGTTTAAGCATAATTTTATTTTTCATTCTGTGAGTTTTGAATATGCACTTCTACCGGTGCTTAATTTGTCTTGTTTTGTGAAAACATATTGCTTGTAAAATGCAGTAAAATTATACAGGGTGGTACAAATACTAAGGAGATGTTGCCATGCTGCCATTTAGCAGAAGCATAGAAAATGCAGTACTTTCTAATAATGTTTATGATTGCCATCGGAATAATGGTCTGTGAGACTCCTGCTGGCATGGCTTCAGAATGTTGAATGATTTTTCAGGGAGCTTTTGGGTAAGAGCTTTCAGTAAGGTGATTTATAGATTCATTTTGGTGCTGACCTTCACCTCTCCAGCTTCTTGTTTTGCTTCAGTCTATTTGTATCACCAAATACTTGTTTGCAGATTGTGTTTTTAATTCATCTATAAAGAATTTGTTGTCAGTCAGTATCTGAAAAAGTAATTAGGTCTAATGGTGTGGTTTTACTGTTTAGATTATGCCATGGCATCCAGGCACGATTTCACAGAAAAAATGATTATTTTTTGCTAAGCGATTGCAATTCTGTCCCATTATATGGAACATATGCAACTAATACAGTAGCAATCTTTTTGCTTATATACTGGCTTTATTCTGAGAGAATAGAGTATGCAACTACTATGCAAAGTGAGCCTACCAACTGTATTTTACACAGTTTTTATCAGTTGATGGAAATCTAGCACATTCTGTTTATGTGACTATTGCATTTTGATCCTACAACAGGAGTCCAAAAGCTAGGTGATGCTCTGAATGGTGCCTGGAGGCATAACTGTCTAATAGCAGCAGTA
Source organism: Bambusicola thoracicus (assembly GCA_002909625.1). Lineage (NCBI taxonomy): Eukaryota > Metazoa > Chordata > Aves > Galliformes > Phasianidae > Bambusicola > Bambusicola thoracicus. The sequence goes on from PPHD01001770.1 coordinate 5,236, forward strand.
TTTTTTCTCCAGCAGCTCTTGACTCTTTCTCTGTGCAGTCCTATCTTGCCATTTATGGATGTTTTGTGCTCTTTGAAATACTTTTTGCAATGTTTAAAGATCATTAATCATAACTCCAGCTGCAGCACTTTTAAGCTGTTTGTGGTAGGCAAGCAAGCTGTCAGTGAAGTCTTTGGATATCTAGATTGGCAATTCATTCAACAACCTTGTCACTTGTGAATTTCACTGTCCATCTAGCAAGTCATACAGGTAATCCTGTTGGCTACTGTTTTTACTGGTCAACTACTGTGTGTTAAAATTAACTGTGCATCCAATTCCGTGTCTTTTTATCAGTGAAAAACAGTGGATTGCTAAAATATGTGATTGCTGCCTTCCAGAGATTGTAGATCTTTGGATCCAGGCCCTGCAAAAAATATTCAGAGAAACTCAATCCTCATGGATGGATTGAACTTTTACTCCTCTAAGGGATAGTGCTTATTTATTACCCAGAGTCACTCCTTGTGTGAGGTAAGCTCTATAAGGAGATAAGATCCACAATCTTTAACAAGGTAAAACTAAAATAGCCTGTTGTAGGGGTAAAATTTAATGCTAACGCTGTCACAAATAGAACTGCAATTAGATTCCTCACTCCTTGCCCTCTGTTTATAAGTAAACAAATCACGTTCTTCTGTTATCTCTTCCATGTTGTGGAGGTGATGTTGAATGGCCTCCAGTCTGTAAACGTGCCTGGTGCTAGGCGTGTGCAGAACTGGGCCCACTTTCTTGGATGAAATCTCATGAGTGTGAGGCCCATGACATCAGAGGTGGATGCTTGTGGTATGGCAGTAGAGGCTGAACCTCCCCACAACTTCCATTCCATGTTGTTGCCATGTGTCAGACGGCAGCAGAATGGCAGTCTGACACAGTGGTGTCTGACAGGGAAGTGCAGATGAAGGAAAGGTGTGTAATTGCATACCTTCATGCAGAAAAAATGGCACAGTTGACATTCATCAACGCTTGTTGAATGTGTATGGAGACCAGATGGTGGGTGTGAGCACAGTGAGGCAGTAGGGCTACATTTAAGAAGTGGTGACACCAACACGAAGGACAAGCCACATTCTGGATGGCCATGCAGATTTTTACAAGCATGGCATGGAGGCTCTTGCTCACCACTGGCAAAAATGCTTAGTTAGTGGCAGTAACTGTGTTGATAAACAGTGTTCTGTAGCTGAGAACATACTCTATAAGTAATGTTTATTGTGCTCTTCGTATCTGTTGTAGTTTACATGGAAATAAGTAGGAGGCATTACTTTTGAAGGGTCTTACACACTTCATTCATATGATGGAATGCTGTAAGATAAAAAGTCTTTTTTTCTAGCATGTAGAACCATTAAAGGGTAGATTTCAGAAGTTTAGAGGAAAAAATTCTAATCCCCAAGAAAAAAAGGCATGTAAATTCATTCCGGTTGTTCAGGATCCGAAAGTTTCATTCATTCCTTCACCGAATGTAGCAGTTGTTGAATGGCTTGCAGATCTTGCACTGCGGTTAGTTTGCTTCAGCTTTTCAAGCTGTCAGTACAGAAAGTTTGAACAATTCCTGGAGAAACACTGAAACGTATAACGCTTGTGTTTTTACTCGGGTTCTTACTGAGAGAGAGATGCAGCTTGTTCAGTCGTTGCCCCATCTTGAAGTATCAGGCTGTGTTCTGGCACTTTGTATTTTAATATCTCTGTAGATTTCTGCTTTTGCAAAACCAGTGCCACCAAAACGGAAGTACAGCATTCATCAGCTTGAGAGCTGCATTATCAGCTGTTAATTTAACTGTTGGAGCTGCGTTTTCCTTAAAGACCCAGTGATCCCACCCTGCCTTTGCCTGACAAGGAGATTTCTGGCTTGTTTATCTGCTTATTTGTAAGATAAACAAACCAGTCCAAACAGAAGTGATTTCCCTGTGCAGTGGTGCATTAATCCTTTAAAAATAATGATTCCAAGCATATTAGACTATTTGTTCTCATTAAAGCAAATGAAGAGCAAATTAGCTAATTCATTCCTCTGCATAGGGCTATAGAACTCTTCTATGTTCAGCAGTCACTTTTCCCGTTCTTGAAAACTCATGGCATCTCCCTTTGAGTATGTATTTAACTGTTAATTCTTTTATTCACAAGTAGGACAGTAGAGTTCCTCTTAATTTGCTTTTTCTGAAGAATGCTGTCATATTAGACTTCAGTACCTGACCATGTTAAGCAATATGTGACTGGTTTGTCAGACCATGCAATCTCTGGACAATTGCTCAAAGGAGAAGGTAAGTTTTTCTCTTTTAGGATAAATTTTGCTTATACGTGAAGGGCAAGCCACTTGATCCAATGTTTGTGCAAAGTCCCAGTACCTGGAACTGGCAGAGCAGCAAAGAGAGGTGGTATGAATGTTTCAAGGCTTTGCAGCCTCAGCTCAGCACTGTCACTCAAGGAGACACTGCAATTGTAAAGAATCTATTCCGCCATACTGGTGATGTTGTAGACCAGCAAAGGGAGATGAAGGAACACAACTGGAAGAGATGTAAGTGCCCTATGGGAGATGCTTCATTTTGAAGTATTTGAGGGTATAGATGGTCTAATAAATTATGGAACAATTATCTCTCTCTTGCCCTCTCCTCCCCAGCAGATAATGTATCAGAGTACTGTAGTTCATCTGGATTTTCTGTGTGCAGCCCATGTGACAAAGTATAGTTGCTTTTGAATGATAAGCTGTTGATACCTGACTGACAGAATAAGGGATCACTTACCTTGAAAATGATGTTTTAGTGTGTTGTACTAAGAGAAGAGGAAGAACTTTAGCTTCTCAATATCTGTTTTTTTCTCTTGATGTAAGCCTAAAGTGAATTTGAGCTAGTTCATTCTCCCTTACTTTCTCACTTTTCTTAGGAAAAAAGTGCAAAAAGAATGGACGCTTGCTTTAGAGAAAAGAGCCTATGAATCATGAGGAAGAAAGACAAGGCTATTTACTGTGCGTGCATACACATACCCTGAATAACTATAACAGCCCAGAAAAATGGAAGGCTTACAGTGGGGTTGAGATAGAAGATTTTCTGTGGCATTGTTGGAGATTTTCTTCTGTTGTATAAATAAAAGCCAGACTTGATGCTTGCCATTTAGCCAGTGTGGAAGAAGCTGTTCTCATCACCATCGTGTTCTTTTTTGCTCATTTAAGCTAAACTTCTTACTGCATGTAAAAACCATCCTTATACATACAGAACTGTATATGCCATTATTTCACGATTGAAATTAATTTTCTTTTTTCCTGTCACATCTGCATAGAATTCTTGTTCCTTTTTCCCTTTACTAGCACCTTATGCCCTAAAAAGAAAGAAATGCAGCTTTTTTAGACTTAAAATTGAAAGTCAGTATTAAGAACAAACAATTTCAGTATTAGTTGACATCAGTTTAATCTGGTCAGTGTATTCTAGCACAAGCAGCACCGTTTTCTCTGTTAAATAAAGTTGGTAGTAAACATTCCCTATCCTGCAGGGCTTTTTCTCCCTGGTCAGCAGCTGAGGTTTCTGTGCTGCCCCCAGCAAGGATGGCTGGGAGATCAGAGATCTGCTTGCTGACAGCCACAAATGTGCTTTTAGCAGAACAGCGACAACAGAAAGTGTTTTGTCTTTATCTTGCTACCTAACAAAATCCATATTAGTGATAGTCTAAGTGACCCATCCCATACAAAGGAATTAATGTACAAATTATCTAATCTTAACATCTTGAAGGTATTTAAGCAGGCTGTTTGGGAAGGGTATTTTCACATCAGTTGCACTGATTTCACATGAATCTGTGTTTTCTTAGATCTTTCTTCTTGCTGCCAGTTTCTTTTATCTGGCCTCTTTTCATGTTGCTCGGTACAAACAATAGATAATTTTAGATTTTCTGGTGGTGAAGAAAGGCTTTTGTGGTAAAACAATGCAACGCTGCAGTATCTTGTTGAACCAGGTGGGCTCAGGAGCTGACACTGCTGAAAGATAGCAGCTTCTGCCATTCATCTAAAGCCTTCCTAGATGATCCTCATCTGAATGGTTATATCATATAAAATCTCTCTCAGAGCAGTTGCTTTAGCATTAATCTAAGCTTCCTCTCATGGACACTGGGTTTATTCTGGCTTTTGCTGGAGACCTGTGAGGCAGATAAGCGAGCAGTTTGGATCAGTATGAGCTTTCACTAAGTCCGTGCCCAACATTAGAAGCATGTCTGTTATGAACATGAGAGTTTAGTACCTCATTGTTAATCGTGCCAGCTACAAGCAAGCAACGCTGTCTGCAGCGTTGAGCTGCTCTCCTTGATGTGGAAGTTTTGGCTGTCGTGTATCTGTACATCATCAAGTGTCTCAATCTGCAGTTGATGCTCTAAGGCTGAGCCTCACTGTCCTCAAATACTTCTCCAGGTTGCAGCTGTCGTTCTTTGAGTCTCTAATCTAAGTCTTCAGATGGTAATGCTAGACTAGCATTGCACTTAATATTTACACTGTTTTCCTTGCAGTGCTCATGAACGTATGTCTATATGCTTTTATTTCTGTGGTTAAGTTGTGCCACAAAATGATAGAGCGAATGATTTATTCTCAGGAATAAAAAGCGATAGTGGTGACAGCAGAGCTCTGAATAAATAAGAGAGTTCTGTTCTGAATGTTCCAAACTGGACGCTGTGTAAGCAGTAAGCAGCAGTGAGGGTATGTCTTTCCAAAGGCTGTTATTCCCATTAGTGGAAGAAACTAACAGTTTTAAAATACATCTTTTCTTGGATATTATATTTGGCAAATATACCTACATAGGTTCATCTTGAATCCTGAGATTACAGTGATACATTTGTGCAAACAGATGCTTTATGCTGCTCGTGATTAATCCTGGGTGAAGAGTAGTGTACACTATAGACATAGATATGATCTCCAAAAAAGGGAAAAACGTCTGAGGGTATATATAAAATACAGAGCAGACAGAAGGAAGTCAAACTTTCCACAGATCTGCTCTGAGCCATTTTTCATTCCTAGAACAGAAAGGGGCGTACCAGGAAAAAGGCCTGTTGTGATGAGGTTGCACTGACACACACAACACCTATTGTCCCCCAGATATGTTTTTGTTTACTGTGACGTTTTTGTAGAGGAATTTCATATCATCTGTGCATAGAAATGACAACTGCAAGCCTGAATTTTTGGTCTGAAGAGATTTTCCACACAGAAGTGTTTTAAAAAGCAGCCAACGTAACTGGATGTCATTAATAGGAATGTGAATTCCTATACGTTCAAGACAAAGTAGCACTTTGCCTGGATACAGCTGTTTGGAAAAATCAAGAAGGCTTCCTATCTCTCTGTTCTTTATCTGGTATTTTTTCTGACCGGCTGTGTTGAGGTGAAAACTACAGCTGTTTTCTCCCACAGGATTTTACCTCGAGGTCTGTGCAGCAGTGCAGCCAGTCATCAGGGGATGTTTGTGTGTGGTGGGAGGGAAAAGGGGAGTGGAAGTGGAAACAAGTGACATTTCTCATTGCTGTTTAGATGGATGAAAGGTCTTCTGCAGGTCTCCACACTCCTGCTGCTTGTTACCGGTCTGTGCAGTGCATTTATCCCAGGTGCTTCCCATGAATGCACGCTTAGATGTTCTTGTGCCTGCTGGAGTATGGTTATCTGTGTATATCTCCAAACCACTCGTTTCCAGCAACGCTTGGTGGGATCTCAGGAATCAGCACAGAACTTCATGTAGGGAGCTTACAGAGACATTGAGAGGGGAGGGAAGGACGTCCTTAGGATGCTGCTGATTTTGACCTTCATAAATGCCACAAGGAATCTGTTTTACTTAGGCTTATTTGAAAAAGAAATACTACTTTAAAAGGGAGAATGCTGTACGTGCACAGACTAAATGTTCAAGGAAAGAGATGGTTAGTATGAAAGATGCTCTATTTTGTAACATTTACACAGTGAGGCTTGAAAATGCATGTAATTCAGTAAGGCGTGTTTTGCTTTCTCTACAATTGACATTGCAGATGGAAATAAGCTTGGGAGAAGAATAAAGTTTGAAGCTCACGTTTTTTTTTTTTTTTATGATGCAGTGTTATGTTATGATGGAAGTGCAGTTTTGAAAACATAAGTTGGTATTTAATTTCCAGCATTCTCCTGGATCCCTTAGCTAAATTACATCCATCTATTGTAGGAGTGTAAAGTCATTTTAATTGCTGTTTCTTGTGTGCAGACAGTTAAGGAATAGGTGTGCTTTCAGGTCTGTTTTAACACATCTGCTTTTCTTACCTTGCTACAATTCATCTTTCTGACTGAGCAGCTTAGTGTGGCTGATACATTCTGTGAGATACAACTTATGACCCTCTTTCCATCTGTAAGTGCCTAAGCAAATGCATCATTCTCCAGGGTACAAGAAAATTTAAAGGAGTTCTGAACTAATGCAGCACAGACACTGACAAGTCCACAGGGCAATGTGGACTACTAAGCATCAACAGGGGTGCATATGCATATGAATTTGGCTGTAAAATGCTGTGTTGAATTATCTGTCTTCTTCTGTTGCATCTGGGACATTAAGGATGGCTAATGAAAATACAATGGACAATGAAAAGCAAATATGAAAATATCAATCTGTTGAACATAGCTTCTGAGTGGCCCGAGATAATATGGAAGGGTTTATTTAGATACGGAGATGGGGATATGTGTTGCTTCAGCTTGCTACTATTAACAAACTTGAATGTATCGTAATTTTTTTTACATGTGCTCAGTGAGAGAGCGTTATTGTTGTCAGTAGACATTTAGGTGTACTCCAGCCTGTCCCTCCATCTGTTTGCTTCAGAATACTTGGCGTTTATTTTTCAATGTGGTTAAAGTAGTTATGGCTTTGCAATTGAGATCTATGGTAGCGGTATCAGTTTTTCACATTCCAGTTAGCTTCCAGACTAGAACTTTGCCTTTTATTTATAACTCCTAATGCCTTGCTGCAGGTATGTGCATGAGGTGGGAGAATTAAGTGTGTAGGATATGGCTGGGCAATAAAAAAGAATGCAAAACACTGTCATTAGCAATAAGACCTTCTGGAGTATTACATTAACATAGACGTATTTAGAGCATTAGATTAAAAAGCCAGCAAACAAACAAAGCAAAAACCCATGCTTTGATTTTAACCAGGAATTTGCCTCTGTTTTCTGAGACCTAATGGTCTGGCAGTGGTTGTAAGCTGTTATTAAACAGTAGGTTAATGTTGACTGGGAGCAGGAAGTTTTCATCTTCCTTTTCCTTCTGTCTCCACTGATACGTCCCACCCCTTTGTCCTCCCTGTTCCTGACAAGGAACCTTGGTTTCGGACAGCTGTTTTAGAGACCGGTGAAATTGTTATGCTTTTTGAAATTATATCAGACAATAAATGAGAAGATCGATGAGAGGAGAAAACAATCCTATCAGTTAAGCTTGTTAGTTTCATGGGTAGTCTCAGGGGGCTGCAAATTGGTACATCCCTGGGATGAGAGAAGAGGTAGAAAGAAATAATATTCCATCTAGATGTCAAAAGGCAAAACGGCACTAGAATTTAATTTTAACACTAAGAAGTATTCAGTAGTGATATTTGGCCAAATAGATTTGATCATACATTTCAGAAAATGTACTACCATATTCCCTGCGATGGGCTCAGAGTGAAGTAAAGATTTGTCACGGATGAGGTCTGCCATTCACGCAGCGGTAGTCAGTGCAGTGCTCTGTGAACATAACAGCAACTTTATTTACTTACAGCTGCAGATCAGCTAACGCTGTAGCTGTGCTACTTGAGCATATTGCTCTGGTGCTATCCCTACACCACTGTTCTTGGTTATTGAATCAGACAAAAAGCCTATCTCCACATTGTCCGAAGAATTAACATTCAGCATTTAAGTTCATAAAACTAGAATCTCTCCTTAAGTACGTTTCTCTGATGCCATGAAGCTGACATCTTCAGGAATAAAACTCAAAACTAGGCAATGGGACTTTTACTGCCGCAAAGTTCGGGATGTAATGTGTTAGAGTCACTGAGAGTGACAGTAGGAATAAACTCTGCTTCTTTCACAGTAAGATAATAGCAAGAATAAAATGAGATGGCAGAAATGAGGAAAAAAGTACAGTGAAATTGATGAGTCGAGGCATGGGGGAATAGAGAAATGTATCAGGGAAGAATAATAGTGGGTGACATACTTGATAGAAAAATAAGTTAGACATCCAGGAAATTACAGTTTTCTTATGTATATTCTGGGAAACACATACTAAGTCAGTCACAGAATCTGGAAACCTGCGTATTCAGATAAAAGAAGGCAGCTTAACTACACTTTTCGTAAATAGGCTGAGACTCATCTGCACACAGAGACATTTAATTAAGTCAGTAAACTGAAAGTGATGTTTTTATCTTCCATTCTAGTTATGGATGAAAAAAAGATAGCATTTGTTAGTTTTGTATACTTATCTGAGCAAAATTGCTTGAGGTAGATTATGAATTTGCCTATGATAAGTTCCTCAGCAGTATCCTAAATACGTAATCATTTTAAGCACGTATTTCTGAAAAAGTACAGAACTGCATTGTAACCTAGTCCTGAAGCTAGGCGGAATTAAACTTAGCAAGGAATGTGAAAAACGACAAGAAGAATTTCTTTAGATACAGAAGGAAGAAGAACCAGGCAAAGGAGAGTGTACCCTCCTCCCCCCCACTCCCCCAGTAAGTGAAAAGGGAGAGCTGGCCTGCTCAGATGTGGAGAAGGCTGAGGTACTTAATGAATTCTTTGCCTCAATCTTCACTGCCAGTCAGGCTTCCCATACCTCTCGTGTCCCTGAACTTCTGGATGGGGGAGCAAAATCCCTCATAGTGTAAGAGCAGAGCAAATCTGACACCACCTCGTAAGGCTGAACGTATACAAGTCTATTGGGCTGGATGGCATGCATCTCAGGGTCTTGAAGGAGCTGGCTGATGTGGTTGCCAAGACACTCTCCATCATATTTTAAAAGTTCTGGCTGGAGAAAGGGAGACATCATTCTGATTTTCAAGATGAGGTTCAGCAAGGCCAAGATGTTGTGTCTGAGTCACAGCAGTCCCAAATGTGTACAGACTGGGAGAAGAACTCCTTGAGAGCAGCCCTGAGAAAAGGACTTCTGGGTCTTGATAGACAGAAAGCTGGACGTTAGCCAACAGTGTGCTCTTGCAGCCCAGAACAGTATCCTGGGCTGTATCAAAAAGGTGGGTGGCCATCAGGGAGAGGGAGGGGATTGCCCTCTCTACTCTGCCCTTGCGAGGCCCCAGCTGCAGTATTGCGACCAGGCCTGGGGCTCCCAGCACAAGAAGAATGCAGAGCTGTTGCTGCAGGTCCAGAGGAGGGTCACAAGAATGATCGTAGGGCTGGAGCACCTCTCCTGTGAAGAAAGGTTGAGGGAGCTGAGCCTGTTTAGCTTGGGGAAGAGAAGGCTCCAGGGAGACCTCATTGCGGCCTTCCAGTACTTGAAGAGAGCCTATGAACAGGAGGGGGCTGTCTTTCTACATGATCTAGTAGTGATAGGACAAAGGGGAATGGTTTTAAACTAAATGAGAGGAGATTTAGGTCATATGTTAGGAAGAAGTTTGTTACTCAGAGAGTGTTGAGGTGTTGGAACAGGTTATCCAGAGGAGTTATGGATGTCCCATCTCTGGAGGCATTCAAGGTCAGGTTGGATGGGATCCCGGGCAGTTTGATCTACTGGTTGTTAACCCTCCCTATGGCAGGGGGTTTAAAGAAGATGATCTTTAAGATCTCCTCCAACCTAAGGCATTCTGTGATTCTGTGTTTTAATTATAGATGTTAATGTTCTTAGAGAGTAAGGGAAATAAGTTGATTAAAGTGATAAAACAAGAAGTGATTTATTGTAAAATAAAATAAGTGATAAATAAGTGGACATCTGAGCAAAAATATGGGACCACCAACCTGTTCAGAAGTAGGTTATTCTTGTAAGGACTTAATTGTGGTATGCTGGTTTTGTGGTCTGAGTAAAAACTTCTAATCAAGTAATAACGATCTTTTGACACTTCCTCAAAGGGATTAATGCTAGTAAGAAACACATATTATCAATATAACATTTTCAGCTGTTGCCACACTTCAGCACTGTGCTTTGTGACCCTGGACTTTGAAATTTTTACATACAGAAACAGTTGTATTTTAGCAGAGAATTAGGTGCATAATATGTCTCATAAAATATTGCTATACCCTCTCTCCCATTGACTCACTCCAAACTCAGACTAGCAAAAAATTACAGACTGCACGTTTTCATTTGGATCTCCTCAGACGTTCGCCTGCCACAGTGAAATGTGAGTTTTGTTTTATTCATCAGACCGTGACTGTTAAATAATAAGGGGAGAGATGATAGTCTGCTCGTATGCCTATTGATTGTTTTCGCAGTTTCAAAGTAACCTGAATTAAAATGATACACTTCTTTTGTTTGCCTGCTCTAACTGGTAGCTTATACCAGTTAAGTGTGCTTAGAAAAAAATATGAAAGACAAGCTTTTCAATGTATTTCATTATGTATGAGAAGTTGATCTTGCTTGCTGATGTAAGGTAGAACCAGAAGATGTCAGCCTTGGTGGATACATGGAGCTTGGGGAAACAAGATCTGGTGGGTCGTGCTGTGCTTGAGTGAAGTGTCACACACGCAGCCTGTGCAGGAGTCATCGTACTGAAATACAGCAGGAATCTGCCAGAAGCCATGCAGGAGATAACCGTGGCTTTATGGACTGGAACTGATAAACTTTGAGATATATATATTTTATCATGAACCTTCTCTTTTCAGTTTTACATCCATTCAAATACCAAAATCCTTCAGGAGCTTCAAATGCCAAAAACTCAGACTATAATCTATTTGCTATTCATGTGTTTTCTCTTGTTTTTTTTTTTTTTTTTTTTTGCCTCTCCCCCCTTTCCTTTCTGAAGAAACCACTTGTTTGCTTTCTCTTTGTTTCTTAGCTGGTAGAATGAGTTTAAAAATGCTTTTACTTCCCTGTCACTGCATTATGCTGCTTGGAGGGAGAATCAGCTGGAATCGTGGCAAAGGGAACTGCTGTTCTAGTAGTTTTATTTTGTATTCACCATACAATTCCCAGAATTGCATTGTTCTTTCCCAGAGGGTGAAGACTGGTCTCTCATGCAAATCACTGGTCCTTTTCTAGGCTTTTGTAGCCTTCCTGAAATTGTTGGAAAGGATCCTTCTTTCTGCAGAGCGAGGAGAAGGAATTGCACCAGACAGGCTGGCCCCAGTCATTTTGTCCCTTTCCTGTGTCTTATAGTTTGTTTTTGGAACGGGCACCAGACAGTACCTATCCTGCGTTCCCAGGGCTTCTGCTGCCTTTGTGAGTTTGAGGAGCCAAATTCATCAGCTTTATTTGACTTGAGACTTGCATCACTGTTAGAGTGCACAGAATCTGGCCCACAGCCTTGTCCGTACGTGAAAGTGTCTTTGCTAATTTAAGCAGAGTTGTTGAATAAGCATTTTTCTAATCATTTAAGTGGTACATTAGGTTGGTACAAGTTCAACTAAATTAGTGGGCGTACGTTTTTCCAGCTAATGATATATTGAGAGTAGACAGGTCCACAAATTCAGTTTTTCACAGATCCTTGTTAGTATTAATAGAAGTGCAACTGTGATCCTTAGGAATGCCTCCAAGCACTGGGAAGTCTAGCAACAACACAGACAATGTGCAGTAATACTTACATATTTATTTTAAAAGGAGGAAAGTGACAAAGCAAACTAGAAGCAATAAGGCTAGAAACAGCCTGGATGGATTGGTACTATGATTGAAAGTAGCAGGCATTAAACTACCTATTTCACGCAAGCAAGTTAAGCAGGATAGAGGCTTTAATTTAACCCCCACTTCTGCAGACATCAGCACATGCATGCTTATTATTACTGCCATCTGTTTTATTCACAGTCATTTCCATCAGCTGTGATATTTTGCTTTTTTTACTGTTTCAGGACTGCTTTGAAGCTATTGTGTTAATTGTTAACTTTGGCTGAATCTGTGCGTTAGCAATGTCAGCATACTAAGATTGTAACTGTTAGATTAATGAATGTAAGTTATTATTAACTCTGTGCCTAATACACAGTATGTTAGTGGCTGTGCAAGTTCAATCAAATACACCACAGATTTTTCATGATGTTATTTACCAGATCTTAGATGGACTGCTGAGCAAGATGAATGTAATCCTTCATTTTTATCTGTGACTTACAAATTAGGTAACAAAATCATTTTAAACCAATATTTTATTATTATTCTTTGCAGCAGGAGAACAGATGTACCCATGGACTTCAATTCATCACTAAAATGGAATATGCATCTTTGAGGGATGTTGTAGTGAGTGGAAGGAAAATTAACTGTTGCAAACGTTGCCTTTCGTACAGCTTAAACCCACGCTGTGGCTCAATGAATTTCAAAAGAAAAAACATGCTTATTCCTTCCTTTCTTTTCTTTTTCCTTCACAGAACCTGAAGAAAGTGTTTGTGGAATTTAGTCATCAGGAGCTGTTTGAGTTCTATAACAAGGTCTGTAGATTTTATGATACTGAATTTCCTTTGTAAACACCTTATGCTTCTCAGCAGGTAGTATTGCCTGTATGAATTAAATCTAATGAAACTGGGAGGAAAGTGGATCCAATTTTAATTAAAGCCGTTGGATTTGTTTGATCACAGAAGGCATTTTCAAGAAGATTCTGTGCATTCAAATTTGAAATAGGCAGGCATTGGAGTCATTGTAATCATACCTGGTGGCTAGGTCTAGAGAAGCAGCTGATGATTAACAATGAAGAGCTCTCTGGAAGGAGCATCTTTGTGTTATGTTGAAATGCCAGGCTCGTAATCCAGGCAAAATAAACTCTTACTGTTTTTTTACCTTATTATTATGCTCAGCAAAATTCTCAGCAAAACATCTGTGCATGTAAAAGAAGGCAGTATTTAGACAACTGTTTCTTTAAAATTTGAATATTTAAGCTGCGGCAGTGCATTCTAATAGCTTCACGTAAAAACAAACATTCATGAGTACAAGTTTTTTTTGTTGCATTATGATTAGATTTAGTATGCAGAGTTGAAGACATTGGAATGTTTTTTTGTTTTTTTCTTTCTGTTTGCATGTTTCTAAATAATATCCTATGTGAATAGAGTTGCTTTTTTTTTTTTTTCCTTTTTGTTCCTTTAAATAGCTGGAAACTATACAAGCACAGCTGGATTCCCTTACGTGATGTTTTTGAAGACGTATTTCTCCACCACACTCCTGCCACCTCATTATTTTGAATTGAAGATAGATTGCCAAGCTGTGTTTACTGAAGGATTCAGTGGGTTGCTTCCTGTAAAATTATATGGCTTATCTCCTTTTAAAGCGGTAACATTAGCCAAGATAAATCATTGCTAAGAGTCTGAAGATTGTAATGGACATTCTCTTGTGTTCTGAGCAATTATAAAAAGTGGATTTACTTACAGAAAAAAAGAAGAGAATGCTACCCTATCTCAGAGTTTTGCTGTCGTTTGTTATTTGGTTGGTTCTTCTTTTTCTCTCTTAGGTATGATACTTGATGAACACAGTCTATTTTTTACACATAAAAACAATATAAAACTTTGGTAGTAACGGTAGTAAGAAGGTACACAGCTGATGAATCTCTGTGCTTTTGAATTGTTATTCTCACGAGAAGTAATGCTGACTGCAAATCTGTCAGAATAAATTTTAAATTTACAAATGGATTGTGATTGTCCAGCTTTAATTGTACTATATCTGTTATTTTTAGTTCTAAATGAAAATTTCTAGATCATCGATTGTGTCAATATAAACTGATTTCAGAGTTTACTTTTGACGCCGAGAATAAATACAGCTTCTTAGCACTGCACGTATGACAGTGAATAAGTAAGTGAAGTGTAAGTGGGGAGAGAAAGCTTGGAATATATAGTGAAGAACACTGCAATAGTTTTACAACTCTATTTCTGAGCAATTTCTTCATCCCTCCTAACGTTGTCCGCCACTGATTTTACAGGTAACAAGAAGAAATAAAGTACGTTGACTTAGAGGCCAAGTTGGTCATATTTTTACACGTTAGTTCCAGATGAATGGAAGTTCACAAACAGGATGAGAAGTTAAAAGTCATCTTAGTTCTTGTTTATGCCAGCCATTGACGGGCAGCTCCACTGCCTCACCTTGGTAATGGGTGCAGAATGTGACTCTTCAGGCTCACAAAAGGTGAAAGGAAGAGTAAATCTTCAGCATTAGCATGTCTCTCTTTCTCCTTGGGAGATTCTCTGCTGCTTTTTAAGGGCTGTTTGGAGCATTTTGTGTTGCTTTGTTAGAGATTGTGCTGCCTCTTTAAAATACGGGAGGAATTTGGACAGCTTGCCTAAGCTGTGAGGTATTAGAAAAGACTTAGAAGGTAAAGACATTAACAGCCTGTGTGTGAGTGAAAGGCACCAAAGAGAAAAAAGAGGCTTAACATGGTTCTTAATGGAAATACCTTATGAAACTGTAGCATTCTTGTCAGGTAATGGTTTTACACTGTTGGAAAGAAGAAATGAGTCATCATTGCACAGTGACCTGTACATTTTATAAACGTGGCTGCCAAAATGCCTAATCTTCTAGGGATATAACATTCCCACTCACAGACAGCTCGTTTTCAGTTCTGCCATTCAGCAGCAACTTGCTCTGCTCATCTCATGTAGCACCAGCTGCTAGGTATGTGCAGGTGAGAACGTCTCCCTGCACCTTCCTCAGGACTCACCACCCTGCTGGCATTAGCTCTTAACTCACAGCACAGGTAGGAAAGTGCCCTTCTTGACGTCTAAGTCTTGGCTTCTGTGTTGGTCCTGTGGGGCAGGCTGTTACATGCTGGAATGGTGCTTGTGCTTTGCCTGTGTTCCCTGTGAACCAGGACTTAAATTCTGAAAGTGGGTGGCATCCCTCCCTGTAGCAGATGTTTGGATCTTGATGACCTTTAATGTCCCTTCCAGCCCAATCTATTCTATGGTTCTGTTATCCTATGAAGTGATGTCTGAAGTAGCATAAGGATGTCTCTGTGTGGATGCAGGACATTGTCTATGTAAGGTTAGTTAGTCACCCATGAATCCTAGAGAAGTGAAGGCAGGATCTGAAAGAAGCGTGAGAATCATTGGACTAACTAGCAGGCACATCTGTGTGAAAACAGCAGAAAAGAAGCCGTAGACAGAGCAGGAAGAAACAGTGTTGGGCATGAGAAGAAGGAAGAGCTGGACAGAGGAATGGATATGCCCACGGGTGAAATCTTGGGGTTAGAAACCTACAAGGAAGGCAGGAAGCACACTGGAAAAGAAAGGAAAAAAAAATATTGATAGAAAATAATAGAGAAAAGCAAAGCAGGGACCAGGTTAGAGAGAAGAACTTTAGCTTTTAGGGGAAGGTGAAGTGGAAAAACAAAGTAAACCACAGTTAATTCTGAAATCTGTGGCCAAACGTGTAAGTGCACCGACTAGTTTGGACTAATCCATAGATGTTAGACTCCTCAAAGTTAGTCAAAGCCAATTAAAAGCCTAGGATAGCAGAAAAGAGAATTTTTAATCTAGAGTTAGTAGAAAATATTTGTAAAGTAACATCAAAGGAAAAAATAGAAAAAAAACAAAGCATAAGACTGTAATATCTGTAAAATGAATGTGGTTTTCGTCCATTCTTGCAGATGGATAAAGAGATTTATGATTTCCTAAGCAGTGGTTAGCTGTGCTTTTTTACAGATTTTTTTACTGTCAGAAGCCATAATAAAAGCCACGGTAAACACAATGGTAAGAAGTGTGCTTGTTATTGATCTTTTGTGAAGGAGCACTCAAAAATAAACGTTTAGCTTGGGAAGACTTTTCTGTGCATAATGTGGAGCTTTAAGGTTGTACGCTAGTGGTAGTGGTGGTACAACTGGTATCATCTTCAGAACTAGCACTGTCACTTATATAAGTGCTCCTGAGTTAAGGAGAGAAAATTGCCAACTGTGAAAGAGCCAAACAGGTTGTGTTTGTTGGACCTGTCTTGCAGGAGGGAGTAGATCCAAAGCCAGACCTGAGAGGAGATGGAAAGAAAAAGAAGAGGAGCTTTAGCCTAATGAGAACTGAATATACGAGGTTGGGGTTGTACCACCTGCTTCAGTGCTCATGCAGAAAATTCTCAAGCTTTTGTTTATTCTGTTTTCCATGCTGAGGAAACAGCTTTGAAGGGTGTTTTGAGGAGGTGGCTTTGAGTTTTTGCTGAAGGAAAGAATAAGCTGAGTTCAGTGTTGTCACAAAGCACTGCTCTGTAGAATCTCTTGGTTGTGACAGCGAATCTACATTACCAAGGTAATGCTGAGAAGGAAAAGTTGTGCAGATTTATTGAACTCTGAATTGGAAATCCGAATAGTTTAAGATTACTAAATCTGCTTTGATATATTCAGGTGCATTTTAAAAACATTTGGCCCGTCTTTGCTCAGACATTCTAACATTTCCCTGACTGTACTTTTCTCAAAGCTGTAATATCAAAACGTGCTTTAACTGAACCATTGGCAAAAGAAAGAAATCTTTGGTTTTTTTTTGTTTGGGTATAAATAATCATCAGTACTGCTTGGACATGAAGGCTGGGAATTCCAGTTCGTAAGTGAAAAACACTGCGATGTCTGCATAGAAAATACCACCATGCTGGGACAGAGCAACCATTTGTACACTGCTTTAGCAAAAACAACACCAACCATGTACTAATGGTTATAGGGTACAAACGTGTTAGATTATCTTTGCCCAGTTCTGCTTCAGGCATAAATTTCTTTTTTTCTCAACAAAATAGGAATTGTCTGGAAATTTCTGCATTGTGGTGGTTTAAATAAGTTCTTTAGGAAGACAAAGGAAGACAACTTTACTATCTCAAATTTGGACTAAGCTCCAAACCTGCTTCGGTTCAGTAGAGCAGGCTTTTAAATTCCACTTTATTTCCTGCATTTATTGACACATCAGCTTCGAGTTCTGGCTTGCAGCCTCATTTCCCTTGCTTACAGTGTGTGACTTTTAAAGGCTCTGAAGTCATGTTCTTTCAAAGCATAAGTAATTTACTAAACCATTACATCTTAAGTTGGTCAAGGGAGAAGAAACGTCATTTGTGATCAGGAGGTAAACTCTCTGTTACTCCCTCCCGGTGTACTTCTTCCATTTCATATTCACCAATTTCCAGCAGCAGCAGTGACATTTCATTGTTTGGCTGTATTGACATACCATAATTTTACAATCATGAATTCACTCGCATTCCAGTGAAGAAATGACAGACTCCTGTTGCCCACTGAATAAACAGCACATCACTTGGAAACCACTCTTTAGCTCTTATTTGACTAACAAAAATGAACAATGTTTGAAGGCACTGTGAGAAAGTTCCTTTTCTATGGATCAGTCACATTGATCTGAGTAACAGTGACTTCATTTAGGTGGATGAACTAAGGTGCTGATGTCTGATGTGCTGTTGATGGTGCCTCATAAAAATAAACTACTAAGGCACCTTTAGCTGCAACTCTCGTATAAAGTGATTTCTCATTTCCATGGTAATTAATCCGTTCTCTTTGAATTTCCTGTGGCCTTCGTACCTGTGTTGATGGGACGTTATATGCTATCTTTGAAGTGAATTTAAGCATTCAGATCTCCTCGTTCCTTTGGTGGTTTTTTTCTCATGCAGTTGGAGACTCTGTCAAGTCGGACGTGTCTGTGTGTATGGAGCCATGCATCTGGGAAGCTTTTGTCCATGACACTGACAAGATTAGTTAAATACCTCCCGTGACTTTTTTCCTGGGTTTTATATATTTACTGAAGTCTTAGGAAGCCAGTGTACATTCTTAGTCTTAGTAAACCACAGTGTACATTCTCAGTCTTAGGAAGCTCTACGTACATTGGGTGTGTAACTGTCCTGAGTGGCTATTCACAGGATGATCTTCCTTTTCTCTTCTAGTGGGTCATCTTTTCATTTGCCTTCTTGTCATCACTGTTGCCTGGACTGTCCCTGTATGGTGATATACAGCATTGCTTCAAGGAAATCTGAAAGAACTAATCTTTGTCTCTATAATGGACTTCAAAGATTTACACTCCCAAGCAGCTGGCCTCTGTTGCAGAGGACTACTAATGGGGTTGGACGTGCTGGAGCACCAGACCCTGCCATTTGAAATTCATTCAGAACAAATGAAGGGAGGAGAAGCAGCACTCCTTGGTCATTGCTAACAAGACTCCTCTCATCTATGCTGTGTCAGAAGGTTTATCACTGAGGGCTACTTCCGAGAGCTTGGTTTGTAATTTCTCATTCCTATTCACAAGCGCAGTAGTATAGCAATTTAAAATTGCATTTCATGGACAGAGCGGAGTATGTTAGTAGTTGCAGTGTTAGAATGCCCTGTTTTTTCCATCATCCACTTCTTTGTTTTCTGCCTCCAAAGTAAGCAGTGCAGATGTGGGGGGAGATGGGTGGAGCAGATTGACTTAGAACTGCACAATTAATGTATGCAGTAAGCATTTTGAAGAGGGCTCGCTCTCTTTGTTTCTGTTTCAGAAGTGTTTGAAGTAGTCAGTATCCTTTCAGGCAGCAGAGAATGAATCTGAGCAAAGCAGGGAAAGGACCGTGTTAGCTGTTCCCCAACACTCACTGCTGAGCACCGGAGTACAGCTTAGCAGGAAGTCTTAGTTTTGTCCTCAGACTGCCAGTTAGGTGAGCTCTGCCTTTTTCCTCAATAGCAGTGAATGAGGAAAGGATTAGAGGAGCTGACTGTGCTGGGCCAGTCTGAGAATGTAGGCCAGAATGAAAGTTAATAGCTTAGTTCTCCAGTCCAGAGAGAAATCAAAATTCTTCATGGCAAGCAGAGCTTTTACCCCCATCTCTGCATGAGGAATGAAGTTGAGAAGTGCTCTGCAGCCTGGCGAATCCCTGATGTCTCAGTGAGGAGCTGCACTGTGTGATAGCGGATCTCTGTCATCTCCTCCTCTGCCTGAAGAAAATCATCCGCTTCCCCACGATCGTTGTAGCTTGCAACAAACTAAATAATCTTTAGAATCCAAGTTAGGACAGCAGGAGTGAAATTCATTAGACCAATGCAGAGAAAAGACCGTAAGTATGAGCTTATCCCTTTGGAGCTGTGTGCACCACCTTTCTCTTACAGGATGAATGGCAGTCATCCAGGTTTCGTAGAAAATTGGGATAATGTATAAAATAAGTAAGGAGTGAAAAAGGAAAACTAATCAGAAAAGACAATTTTTTACACAAAAGAGTTGAGTATATCTGCGAAGGTACTTCCAATGAAACATTCTCAGTTCTGATTTGGGCAGCATACACTGCATGTACTCTTCACTGCGACGCTCAATAAGAAGATGGTTTCCTTTTGATTGCCTTCCACAACTGGACTGCAGGCTCCCATACCCTTTTGGCTGTCACCCCTACCTCTGCATGTCAGCAGTTTGCATGGTAGCCAACTGATTTCTTTACCCACTGCCATGAACAGCACCAAACTGGGAATGCAGAGCACTTCAGGTAACTTGAATGTCTCTCTGGCTGAGCAGATGAGTATGTCTCCTGCTTAAAAAGGCCAGATTAACAGAGTTTTGGATTGCTAAATATCTTTCTCATCACTGAAATGCATAAGTTTTGGCCACTATCTGGGGCCAGGCAGATTTTAAATGAAAATTTAGTTCATGGGCATCCAAGCTTTTGGCTTGCCTGGGCTGCCCTTAGTGAATAGAAGTTGTCTTTGGCCACATTTGCTCCAAAAGAGATACGTCATACTTATTTCCATGGAAACAACAACAGATACAAAGAGCACAGTAACGTTGTTTGATAGAGCGATTCCTCACTATTTTTTCAGCATATTCACCACCACTGGATGTGCATTTTTGCCACCAACAAACAAACAAGCAAACTGCTCTTACCAGTCTGCACCAGTGGAGGTGACCCATTGTCACCACTGCTGAAATGGCAGCAGCCACCACCTCACTGTGCTCACCTCCACTGGTTGGTCTCCAAAAGCATCAGTGACTGTCTCAGTGAATCTCAGGAGGCATCGGTGAATGTCAGTGGATGCAACCTTTTCTGAATGGGGGAATTCAATTCCACATCTGTGCTTCATCTGCACTTCCATGTCAGACACCATTCTGTCAGACTGCCCCTCTGCTGCCATCTGTCGCACAGCGACAACATGGGACAGAATAGTGGTGGGAAGGCATTACTTTTGGAGCAGACATTGCAAAATGTACAATATCGTTCATACATAAGCAACAAAACATTTTAATGCTGAGCAGTGAGCCCAGGAGAACCTCATGAGGTTCAACACAGACAAGCACAAGGTCTTGCACCTGGGTTGAGTCAACCCCCTGTTACCAGTGCAGCCTGGGGGATTAAAGGATTAAGCATTGCTGTGATAGGACAAGGGGAAAGAGTTTCAAACTCAAGGGTGATTTAGATGGGGTATAAGAAAAAACTTTTACAGTAAAGGTGCTGAGGCGCTGGCACAGGTTGCCCAGAGATGTGGTGGATGCCCCATCCCTGGAGACTTTTAAGGCCAGGCTGGATGGGACTCTGAGCATCTGATTGAGCTGTGGATATCCTTGTTCATTGCAGGGAAGTTGGACTAGATGACCTTTAAAGGTCTCTTCCAACTGTAAGGATTTTATGGTTCTGTGATTCTATTTTTAAATTCCTTTACCAAAACAGAAAGCAGAGCTGCATACCCTTCGCTGTTCAGGGCACTGTGTTTAGCCAGTGTACGAAGATGCACACGGTGATGTGCCATCCCCTGAGTCAGCACTGCTCAGCACTGCCCTCCCCATGCCCTGCTTTCAGTCGACACAGCAATAATAGCGCTCTGACCGGGCGGTTATTGCTGAGCCATGGGTGTGTGCCCAGGGCTGCTCTGCAGGTAAGAGCTGCTGCCTCTAAAGCGTGTGGAGGGGGTGGGCAACACGGTGAGCTGTGGTGGGCTGCATGCAGCCTGTGGGCTGTGGGTTGAACATGCCTGATTTAGTTTAAATGGTTAATATAAAAGAGAAGCCAAAGGTGGAGGTTTCTGTATGTTGGATGAATAAAATCTACCCTTGAGTAGCTTCCTGGAGGGCCTGGATATGAATGGGTACTGGTATCTGAGCAAAAAGGTCATATCCCTGTGGTACAATGATTTCAGCATGTTGAGAGAAAGGAACTTTCCTATTAATCAATCTTATTCCAGCATACAAGGTCAGAAAGCATGAACTGGGAACCTCATTCTGTATTTCATAGCTGTTCCTAAATCAAACTGTGGCTGAAGTTATGACTGTGCTTGTTATTTCTCAGAGTGGTCCCTTCATCATAGCTATCTTCGGTCAAGTGAGTTCAGTGGTTTCAAATCAGTTCTTCAACTACATTGTTATCCTACTTCTGCATTAACAACAACAACAAAAAATTATAAAACTAAAAAAAAAGATTAAAAAATCAGTTCCTTCCTTGAAAAACCCAACACTTGAGAGCTTTGTCATCCTTCAGACAAAGTAGTGATGCTTCTTATACAGTGAGATCCAAGAGATCTTCGTATCACATATAGAAAAATCTGCTCTACCTATTGGATGTCAGTGCATTCATTCAGTGAATAGTCTATACTGGCACTGGTTAAAAGTTGATTTCCTTTGATTTCATCAAATCACAGAATCTCAGGGGTTGGAAGGGACCTCCAGAGATCATCGAGTCCAACCACTCTGTTAAAACAGGTTCCCTACAATAGGTCATACAGGCAGGTGTCCAGATAGGTCTTGACATCTCCGTAGAAGGAGACTCCACAACCAGTCTGGGCAACCTGTTTGATAGTCTTTCTGATGAGGCAAAGACAGCAGAGATTTCTTTGCATAATCCTTTTTCCCTTGAAATGTCTATGTTTGAAAGCAGATCTTTTTCCTAGTTTGTTCTGTGGTCAAACAACTGTGACTGTTCAATGGGCTCGAGCATGAGAAAGAATAGGAAGATAGGGCTGTGATAAACCTAACACTTTTTCTTTAATATCTAACATACTGAGTCTTTTGGGGGAAAAATCAATTTATTTCCAAAGATGACAAAAAAGATAAACAAGCTTGAAAATGAATGTATCATTATATGCAGGAGGAAAATATGCTTTTATTTAACTTCAGAATACAGATTATCACTTTAATGTAAGGAAACGGACTGGAGAAGGTCTGTTTCGGGAAACCAACTAGGCCAAACTTCAGAGGGCTGATATGCCTTCAGTCCCGGTGACTGACAGGACTGTTGCTCCCAAGCTGACTGAAATCCCACTGATATGGGTCGTACCAACAGCATAGAATCTGAAAAGCGTGCCTATGTTTCCCTAGCCTCTCATCTTCTGGCCATCACATTTTAGGAGCATCTCTGAGAACATTTCTGAAGCCCCCATAAGAATGTGTCGTGCTAAATCATGAACTAGTCTGCCCTATGCTTTTAAGCTGTAATTAATGTTTTGTTCTAGAATCATAGAATGATTTGGGTTGGAAGGGACCTTTAAGATGACCTGGTTCCAACCCCCTGCTATAGGCGGGGACACCTCCCTCTAGACCAGGTTGCTCACAGCCCCATCCAGCCAGGCCTGGAGTGTTGAATCTTTCATCAGTCAACACTTCCAAACCCTTCTCCTCAGGACTGCTCGTAAACCGTTCTCCATACAGTCCGTATCTGTGCTTGGGATTGTCCTGACCCAGGTGCAGGACCTTGCACTCGGCCTTGTTGAACTTCATGAGGTTAGCATGGGCCCACCTCTGAAGCCTGTCCGCATCCCATTGAATGGCATCCCTTACCCCATGCGTGTCAACTGCACCACTCAGCTTGCTGTCATCTGCAAACTTGCTAAGGATGCACTTAATCCCACTGTCCATGCTGCCTACAAAGATGTTAAATAGCACTGAGCCCTACACCGATTCCTGAGGAACACCACTCACCACCAATCTCCACTAGGAGCTGTTGACTGCAACTCTCTGAGTGTGACCATCCAGCCAGTTCCTTGTCCAGTCAGTTGTCCATCCACCAAATCCATTTTTCTTTTATGTTCTTTTCCCATTTGTAAGATGTACTCTGACCACTTTTCAAGATGACTGGGAGATGCCATTTTTCTAGCAAGGATCCTGAAAGGTGAGAACTAGCATCTGTGTTGGTGTGCACTTTTGAGGGACTCAGCAGGGATCTTGCTGAGATTTTGCTGTACTAGCAAAAAATATAATCTTTCCATTAATTGCAAATACAGTCTGTTTATTTGAGTACTAGAACACAGTAGTTTTCAGTCATTCAACAGAAAAGCAAATATGTATAAGCTTATTTTACAGGAATTAATCTAGATTATTTTTAAAACCTATGAGGACTGACATGATCATCATGCCCAAAGAAACAGGAATAGAACTCAGCAGTTCAGTTGGAAAGGACCTACAAAAATCATAAAGTCTGACTGCCTTACCTCTTCAGACCTAACCGAAAGTTAAAGCATAATATAGATGACAGTGTCCAAATGAACGTTGACAGGCATGGGGCATCAGCCACCTCCTAGGAAGCCTGTTCCAGTGATTCATCACCCTCATGCTGAAGAAATGTTAGTAATGTCCAGTTTTGTGCTGTTTCTCCTTGTTCTGTTATTGGTTTCTTGGGAAGATAAGCTGGTGCCTCCCTCTCCATTTCCCCCACTCAGGAAGTTGCACAGAGCAATGAGCTGGCCTCTTGGTCTTCTCTTCTCTGAACCTGACAACCCATGATTCCTCAGCCTCTCTTCACTCAGCACACCTCCCAGCCCTGTTACCAGCTTTGTTGCACTCCTCTGGACACTTCCAAGTACCTTTATCAGATTGTGGAGCCCAGAAGCACTCTCAGTATTCAAGGCCACACCAATGCTAAATACGGTGAGAGAATCACCTCCTTTGGCTGATCGTGATGCTGCGTTTACTGCAGCCCTGTCTCACTCCAATTGTTGGAGGAGATGGTTTGACATATATACCTGGAGTGACATTAGGACACAAGCGGGGTCAAAGGTTGTTCAGCCAGTTCATGGCAAATTCTAAGCAGTTAAGGAATGCAGGGAAGATGGGAAAGTTAGCAAGAGGAAAGAAAGAAATCCTAGAGAATGGCTTATAAAGTGGAGAGAGTCACCACCGTGGATCCAGCAGCGTCCTGTTCTTGCAGGGCTGCAGGTCAATCAGTGATGTCTCATTGTTTTGCATGGCTGCATTTTGGTGGAGGAGGTACCGGTTCTGCGTCTGAACTCTTCAGGTTCTTACATGCTTATGTATCTCCTCATATGCTTATGTGCTGTTCTGATTGTCAGGGGCAACAGCAAGTCATGCGATTGCCACGTGGCAGGCTGTCAGACGTGCATACTGACTCCGTGGCAGTCATCCCCATCCAGATGCCCCGCACAGGTCAGCACGCCCTGCCCTGGGAACTTGGTAGACAGTATATGAAAACCAGTTCTTTCTGATCACACAACAATTAGAGACGCTGAACAGAACCTAGACCTGAAGGTTAAGGCATTGTGCTTAAGAAGTTGCATATATTTGAACCGGATTTTTGTACTCGGAAGGAAATGGCCAGCATGTAACACCGGATGGCAAAAAACAGCCAGGAGTCTTGTCTGCAACTCCTATGAGATTTATGATCCACAATCCCAGTCTGGGCATTTTTGCAATACCGAAAAAGCAAACACAAGGTAATGAAAAACAATGATGAGTCATTCCTTTACCTCAGAGGTGATTAATGTGACACAGTCACGTTAAATTCTCTGAAGAGACATCAGCAGCACTTTTCACTGATGTGTTTTGTAGGCGTAGATTCGATACAATTCCACAAGAGATTTTAATTTCCTGCTAACAGCCATAGTTCATGATCATAACTGAGATAAACATAAATTCTAGCTGCTGAGAGCTTGCAGGACTGATACGTTTTTTATCAGCAAATGATAAGGATACAGAACATCTTCAGTTTTATGATACGAATAATTCCATATTATGAAAAACGTGAAGAACTGAATTGAAATATTCTCATGGAATATGCTGTGAAGGATCTGATAGCAAGATAGTAAGCTAACAAGTTGCCTCTGCACGTATCCCAGGCAGCCTCTGTGAATTCCATATTTAGAACCTGAAAACGTTTACCTGGTGCTTTTAATTTTGGTGTTTCCATCCCATACCACATTTGTTTGGCTTAGAGGGCAATGAAAGCCATTGCTCTGCTGAAGAGTTTGCCATAGACATCTCTAGGTGAGTACCCATTTGTATCCAGTGACTGATGGATCTCAGTGTCTTCCCCTGCATGCTGTGTCTGAGTTCTGCTCCTTGCAGGATGACTGCTTCTTCAAGTATTATGCAAAATGCTCTGCATGCTACTGCACATTGTGTAGTATACAGTGTTCAAGAGAAAGAGGTGCTTCACACTCTTCAGGATCATGACAATCTCAGTAATGTAGGTGACAACAAAGGATGAGTTGAAAAACGTAGAGGTTCTTTGTAAAGCTGCCAAATAAAACTGTAAAGCTCTAATAGTACACTTGAACAGTACACTTCAACACCATGTTTTTAAGCAATACTGAACCCCAGTGTGGCTGAGTGTATGTTTACCTACTTTCTGGTGTAGCTGTGCAAGGGAAAAAGTTATATTTTGTGCCTCAGAAGTTTCGCTTGGTGCATATCATTTTAGTTGCCAATCTAAGAACTCAAGACTGTGTTTCCACATCTCCAGCTTCTAAAGGGAAGCATGTCTTTGCTTCCACAAAGGGGTGCTTTGCTCTCATTTCCAGCTAGCTACCTAGTCCCTAGTACTTCAGTCCTAAAAACACTCAGTTCAGACTTCTGATTCCAGTTCTGTGTGTGGTAGGTTAGCTCAGGTCTTTTATTGCCTTCCTGAGCATTAGCAAATCATTGGTTAATGTAACCTTATTAGGATGTCAGCTGAGGCCAGAGATTCTTCTCAGTGTTCCTCCCTCCAGAAACTAGAGTTGGTTTTGTTGGGTACAGTGGATGGAAGTATTTTGCAAGAGCTACATCAAACCTTGTCTTTACCTGTAATCACAATGTCAAAGCTGAGCTTATTCATATCTGCTTTACTTGCTCAGTAAGACTGGTCATACCAATCTCATTTGTGATGCACTGAGCATAGTTATATTCCCCCGAAAGTCACACTGTACAAACCTGCTACTCAAAGCTTAAAATATATATTTTCCTCAGGACACTGAATATCATTCAGACAGAGCCTGTTTCTTTCTTATCTCCCCCCATTTCAGCAATATCAGAGCTAGGTGAACTCTTGACTGTGGGCGTCCACGCACACAGATGCATCCTGGTACTTAGTGTTTCTTCAGAGAGATGCATCAGTATTGAATTAATTGCTGGCAATTTATGGTCAGATTATTCCTAAGAGAATATCAGAAAAGCTCAGTGATCTCAGTGTTTACCTGACACTTAATGAACTGCTTTTTGGACACAGTCATTTTGGCATTTGGAAATGGATGACTCATTTAATGAGAAACTTTGGAGAGCACTTCAGTAGCTTGTTCCCCACTGGGCCAACTCTGACTTTATCATTTTTTTCCCCTCTCAGCCTACTCCACTCTTCACAGTCCATCTTCCATTTTTTTTCTCTCATCTTTACCCTATAGGTACCAGTTTCTGTGCCCACAGTATAGGTACCTGTAACAGGAGGGCTTCGAAGGGTGGATAATACATGCCCCGTTCTGTGTGCTGAGCTGTTCCTGATGCTCCAGGAGCTAGATTCAGGATTTGCCTGCCATGGAAAGGAGTGAACTGAGCAAGTGGGTGAGAACTCCAGCACCATGCTGCCGTGTGAATGGACTGCTGGTTAAAACCCTTTGTTTACCTGGTAGGTAAATCTGTCTTCAGAGTTACCATTTACCCACCTGTGACACCTGCTAGATCTTCATTCCCACAGAGAGCTGCCGACACTTCATTTCTCTCACTGGAAGCATATCATTTACTACATTTTGTATGCCGGCCCTGATTTTATTGTGCCGTGACCTTGTCTTGTTCTCACGTTACTCATTTACATAGTTCTTATTTTCTATCAGAATTATTTTTCAGGAAAACATGTGGTGATGTGCTTCTGGGTATAAAAATTTTAGGCAGTCCTGCTCCATTTTTTCCCAATTATCCACTTCTATAATGTAATCACCGACATGCTAATCATGATGCAGTGATTTTTCTGAGGTCTTTGTTAATCTCAGCTCTTGGACAGGGAGTTCCTGCCTTGTCTGGAGAGTTGCATGGGAGATGGGAAGCGTGTGTTCTTTTGTTTGCAAAACTAATTCTCCAGCCTGTTGTATTTGGCTATCTGGGTGGCATAAAAGGAGTTTTTGCAGCGTTAGTATTTGCACAACTTTTATTTGTAACCTTTAATCTGATTGCTGGGAAGGTTGTTCTTGTTTTGCAGGGCTGCAGCTATCAGGTGTTAGACCAACTTGTCCCTGAGAGACACCTCCAGATTATGTAAGTTATAAACTATGGGAAGTTTCTCATAAAAGAGACACCAAAGGCTGCTTGAACTAAGGTTAACCACATCAAATTTCAGTCCCAAAGATTTTTTGCAACCCCTTGCTAAAGTTTAAAACAAAATCAGATGGTGAAGTTGAATTCAACTTGATGATGAGTTGAATTTATAGCCATAGCATAGTTACTCAAAGCTCACAAATGTGCAGAAATTGGCCTTGTTACTGAAGTTTGAGGATAAGCAAGAAGACTCCATCTTGGGGAACATCCAAGTGGGATAACTTTTATACATAAAGAGGGCTTGAAAGTGCCTTGGTGCACATCTAAGCTTCTGTTGCTCAAGAACAGATATTTTCTTCAGCTGCTCAATTAAATTGTTTTTTACTCATTTTCTAAGTAATAGCAATTCATAACACTAATCCCCAGGGTCTGTTGCGGATTTGGAGTTGGGAGTAGGGTTAGAGATTGGAGGACAGAGAACTTTTATGTGAGAGGATCTCACCATCACTGAGGTGCTATCAGTGTTGTGTGTGTAAAGTGGAGATAGATACAAAAAAATTTCGTGTTGCAGGAATTTGGCAATCTCCAAAATGTTGACAGAAAGCTAATAAATGGAGCAGAGGATTAAACTGTTACAGGATTTTACTTACTCTTTTAAGATTAATTGTAAAGGCATTATATCAGTTTAAATAGAGGTAATACTCACGTTCCCTGTTGGATCAAGAAAGTCAAATGGTCAACAGAAGAAAGAAGCAGATGAAAAATTATTTCCTACTTTGAATTCCACCACGCTTCATCTGTGGGCCTTATCTTAACACAGTAAAAACCTTTAAGGTTGGTATGTGACAGTCGTATCTCATAATATAAGCAAAAAAAGAACATGAGGAACTGTTCCCTGACAGTAATAAAATCCGCAGGCAAGGCAATATTTGTTCTTTGATCCATAAAAGCCAGATTATGCAAACTACATCTTCAATGTCTGCTTCATTAGATAAAATGGAGCCTAAATTGGAAGGGAAACAAAGTGTTTGTTTGCTTTGGTGCTTTTTTTTTTTTTTTTTAATGCAGATATTCTTTTCAAGGGAAATTGACGGAACGGGTTGGCTTCTGAAGATTGGGCTTGATGTCTGGGAGAGTAGAAGGAAACAGTTCAGTTGGAAGAGACCCTCCAAGGTCACTGAGTTCAGCTGTCTGACCACTTCAGGGCCAAGCAAAAGTTTAGGTACATTTTTATGGACGTTATCCAAGTATTTTCTTGATGGGAGCGGGGCATCAACCACCTCTCTAGGAAGCCTCCTCCTGTGCTTGACTGCTCTCATGGGAAAGAAACTGCTCCTAATCTCCAGTCTGAGAGAGGAGCAACTCTGGAGACTTCTGTTCTAATCATTCCTCTTCTTGAATACCTGCTAGTGATATTAAAAAAACAAACAAACAAACAAACAAAAAAACCTGAGAATTTATGTTGTTACAATATAAATCTTAGGGCTGTGGCACTTAAATTCAGTTGTGGCTCAGATTTGTCCCACTGAGCTTGGAAGAATCTCTTTTTCTAGCAGAGATTATGCGGTTTGTATCCAGTCTTATTAGGGGATCTGGCTTGGCATCACCTAGGACATTTTGAGGAAAGGATACCAAAGGAAAGTTCCACGACAAATCAAAGAGAAATATGGTAACTCAGTCAGGTCAGTGCAATTATATGTAGAAGTGGGGTGGGCCATGAAGATGTGGTTCATGAACTACGCATAGTAAAAGCCTTTTGTGAAGCCACCTCCTGTGCTGCGCTGATGGACGGTCTGTCTGTTCAATCTTAACAGGCTGGAAGGTCTTTTCATTGAAACCAAAATACTGTTTTGTCTAAAACAGTGGTTTGTGATCACCATTTTTGGTGGCCATTGGTGACAAGTAGTTCACCATTTAGATCTTAACAAATGTTACTTATCTTCTTCACCCTCACACTACTGGCTTCGATGTCTAAGAGGCATATCTCTTCGGCACCTGCCCTATCTTCTAAAAGAATTTTACAATTATTTCAATTTTCTTTTCTTAAAAAGCTCATTCATGGAGGGCTTGGGGTGGAACAGTTTTTTATTTGCACCTGATGCTATTTTTCTCCTCTGAGACTATGCATGGGACTCCATTAACTTCTGGGATAGTATTGTGTGTACAGCAACAGAGCAAAGTAGTCCTGGCTCTGAAAGGGGCCTATGGGTGCTATTATCTTGTGTGCAATGCTGAACTAATACTGTTTGGCACAGAGATTGCCTTCTCACTTGTCAGATTTCCCAAAGGAAAAGTGGTAGAAGTGAGGGCTCTGACTTCTAAATCTCATCTGGGTGCCATTCATCAGGACAATACGGTACTAGGAGCTGCCAACAAGCTCACTGTTATGGTGAGTTCTATATCCATTAATCTCTAGAACTAGCACTGTCACCATTTCTGTCCAGATCCTACACAAAAACAGAAACTAAGGTGTATGCTGGTGTAAGTGAGACAGCTGGCCATCTGCAGAAGTATATCTACAGTTGGACTTCAAGAAAAAAGCTTGAGATTTCAGATTTACACTGGCTGTGCTTCTATTTCTGCCCTTAGATGACCCATGCTATATAATGATTGCATATCTGAAGCCTAAAAGTCCATCATAAGTGGTGAAAGGCCCCTTTGTTTTTAGCCTCCTCTGATTTGCCAGTACAAGCTCCTCCACAGAGGGAAACTGAAACTGAAAGGTTCCCCTAAAAACAGGGCAACCTGTTTTAATTGCCTGACTTTTTTAATAAATCATTATAAAGTAAGACACTGGATGTAAGGAAAAAGTCTTTTACAGCGGGGGTGGTGAGGCGCTGGAACAGGCTGCCCAGTGATGTGGTTGAGGCCCCGTCCCTGGAGACACTGAAGGCCAGGCTGGATAAAGCCCTGGGCAACCTGATCTAGCTGTGGTGTCCCTTTGCATTGCTGGAGAGGTGGACTAGATGGCCCTCAGAGGTCCCTTCCAGCTCTAAGGAGTCTGTAATTGTATGATTCTAGGATTCTAAGACTGCTATCTTCAGTAGATAGGACGTTTTGGAAATGAAGGCTCCACCCTGTGATGTCTGGTTAGTCCCGGTACATCTAACCAGCAATCTTAATAGAGTGCATGCTTGTCTTTAATAGGAGAAACAACAGCTCGATATCTTCCCACTCCTATCTCAGTGTTAGCTGTGTCTAAACCCCCAGGCTGTTACAAGGACAGAAGCTAAGTCAGGAATGCAGATGAAGAAGTGCATGAGTTCTTCTTAAATGCATTTTTTCCTCCATCTATCAAAACAAGACAACAACAACAACAAAAACCACCCGAAAAACCAACCAACCAATCAAACAAACCAACCAACCCACCACTTTTCCTGGAAAGATGCTGATGTGCATTGTCATTAATATTGCATCTCTTAGCACTGAACGGGAACACGGAGGAGGCTCATCTGTCATCTCCTTCACACATTGCAGTGAAAAGATGATGTACAGTTGCCTTGGCCATCAAGAGGAAGAAATGTTTTTCATACTGTGCAACTCATGGGCAGCTGACAAAGTTAAAAACATGGTTTCCTGTCTGCAAGTTAGATTACAGATTCAATAGTCAGTGATTAGCCTTTGATCCAGAGCTTTAGGGGAACTTTCATGAGTACCTGTGCTGTGAATGTCTTTTGTGAATGTTAGGCAGATTGGCAGCTTAAACGAGACACTACTCTTTCACTTTGGTAACAGGCACATCAGGAGGAGCAATCCAGCGAAGGCATTAATATATCTGTGTGTCTATATTTACCTTGTTGCTATGTTTGCATGCTGATCTATGAGCACTGTTTTGACTTAGGCTGAGCTGCATTTTCAAGTACAGTATGAGGATCTGGAAGTTGACGTGCACGCAGATTCCTCGCTGGAATCAGACTGGCCAGGTTATTTCAGAATATCCAGAAATTAGACGCACTCCATTTGTTTCTTTTCTGAACAGATGGTGGAGTAGAATTTGAATCAGTGAAGTGATAGTGGGGGAGAAGATACAGTGAGGGGGGTGGGGGGGGAAAGGGAGCTGAAGTGAAACTTTTCACACTTTCCAGCTTTTTGCTGATTCCCAGCTTTTGTTTTTATAGGAAGATCCGGCTTTCAGATCTGTCTCCATTACTCGGGTAACTATAAAATCAGATGGATAAAAATCTGGAATACTCTGCATTTTTACTAGGTACTTAATGGGTACTCATAAAGCATTAGACTTTCACCTCTCTGAGTTAAGATCTATTTTAACGGGCTGATTGTTTCCTGTTCTACCTTCTCTGAAGTGACAGTGCTAAAATAAGGATTAATTTTCCCACTCTCTAAAATGAGATAACGGCATGAATTTAGCACAGTGCCTGAAGAAGGCACATCAAAGCCACCGTCACTGGCAAAACCCATGTCCTGGGTGAGAATTCGGTATATTTTTAGATCATCCCTTTCAATGGCTTCTGCGGAGGTGTTTTTGATTTATGGCTCTGTATTGTCTGCTGATCACGGACCTGGCTATCCCAGAAAAACCACCGGCATAAAGCAGTCCTGGACACAGAGAACTTTACTCCTGCACACAGGAGGAAAGGCAGAACCAGACCCTATAGTCTTCTTCGCTGGGCTTAATTTCCTTTTAACAGCCGCTCTTGTGCTTAATGCAGGGTGTCCCAGAAGGGTAGAGGAACATGAGTTAGTGCACCTTGAGCTGTTCTGAGCCTGCAGTTCTCTCACTGACATCGATGAAAAGCCAGAAATGCATTGCTGCAGATTAGATGGATGAAAGATTTCCCCAGCCCCCAGGCCGTAAACCATTAAATGTTTATTTTTGTTGGCTTTTATTATTTCTGCTATATTGAATTGCTCCTCTTAATGTACCATGCACAGAGGATGTGGAAGGCTGAGCAGGGGCACGTGCTCCCAGGTGTAGGAGGTTATGAGCTCAGTCACGCTGCTTTTCTGTGGGCTCACTTCAAATCCGTCACAAGTGGGCTCAGTAGGTTGGGATGTGCCAGACCTTTGCTGCTTGCTTACTGTTTTCTTCATTTTCTGTTTTCACATCTCACTGTGCTCTCTTTGCTACTAAGTGCCGAACTACAATACCCAAACTCCCATTCAGTATCACCTTCTTCCTCCCAGGGTCTCGTGGAAGCCAACTGGGTTGCTCGTGGCATTAGCATTTGATACAAGGTTATCTGAATTTCTTTCTTTGGGAGCTTTTCTCTTTCTCCACTTGTCTTTCCTTCCATCAGTGCTTCAAACCGCGCTTCTGGGTCACGTAAATGGTGGTGGGGCTGTTAATCAGACTTTGGCAAATTGCTGTGTGGGGTAAGCAGTCTAAACGTGGCTAAAAAAGAAGACAGTGAGCTCCCAGGGACAGATTCAGCAAACCACTTACAGCAAGTGCCTGAGCAGAGAGATGTGAGTAGCCCAGCAGATTTCAGGGGGTTTACTGACGTGGTTAAAATCACACCTGTGGTAAAGTACCTGGCTTGACAAGAAGTCTAGTCAGGGGACTGTCAGAGCTTTGCCTGGCTTTTGGCAGCCCCAGGGGCTGGCCTGCAGCTCTGACCTTCTGCAGCTGCCAGCTGCTGTGCTGTGCCATGGACCTGTGCAGCAAGATTTCACATCAGAAAGTGCAGATCCAGGGGTTTTCAGAGCCAGCTTAGAAAACAAGGGAACGTGAGAGTGTAGTCTTTGCATGTCTCTCTTCTCATTGGACGAGCAACACGGTGAGGCTCTCTGGCTTTGTGACCTGTGATGTGCTGGCAGGTGCAGCCTCAGGGCTGGAGATCCGAGTCAGCTCTGCTTGCCCCTTGACACTCTTCCTGGCAATTTGCTGGCAGTGAAGCGAAGCTGAGTTAGGACAGCAAGCTTTGCAGCAGTCCTTACGGCAGCTTTGGGAAACGCGGCTGTGGTCAGTTTTATGTTGGTGCCATCTGGTACACAAAACAGCATAAAGGAAGAGGAAAAAATGCATAAGCATGAAAAGAAAGGTCTCAACTGAAGGTGCAAAGATTGCATTGCTTAGCTTAAGCCATTGTATTATATGCACATGGTTTGCCACCTTCCAGATCCCTTAGATAGCTTTCCAGCTTATTTTTAAGCACTTCTAATAATACCTCACCAATTACAAAGCTTTTGTTGCCCTTATAGTGAAGAAACTTCCATGCCGTTTTATCCAAATGCTTCAGCATACCACTGTCACCTGAAATACCCACAGCGCATCAAGCTGTAGGTGTTTGTGGGATCCTGTAAATGTCTCTGCAAATGTAATCTCCAGCAGCTCTTTGTTGATTCTCTGATTTATTTAACAGGAACCCCTGCTGCCTTCTCTTGTCTCCGGTCCCCCCCAATTCCACTCTCACCTTCAAAAGGTCACCCCTCAGCTCTCTGCTGAAAAAGGCGGAGGACAAAATTGGAAGCGTTTCACAAGAGGTGATTTTGGATCTTCACCTCCTGTGGGTTTCGTTTTCACTTAAAGAGCCCAAAGACTCTGAAATCCCTGGGGATCTTCCCGTGAGCTCAGGCTGTCAGGGTAGGCCCTTCAGGAGAGGTCCTGGTCGGCCATTTGGAGACCCATGGCACAGCCCCTCTGCTGAGCGAAGCCGTTGTCTTTAGACGCCCGTCCTCTCCGTCTTTCAGAGTGGTAAATCTTCTCCAAGGAAAGGGATGTGAGATCCCTGGTTCATAGGCGTTTCCTCAAAATGCCTCCATAGCTGAGGCAGGGAGCCAGTCCCACTTGATATTTTTTAAATCAATATTTCATTAAGCAACGCTTTCATGGCATTTCAGTATTCATCTATAATAACTAATATAACCCTTTTATCTGTGCGTATCAAAGCGCTTTGTGAAAGTCAAAAGCATAAAAACTCTGTATTAAAGACGGAGAAAAATGAGGCATGCGGAGGGATTATGTGCTTTGCCCAATTGCCCAGCCAATTAACAGATTAATTCCTAATCCAGTTCCATATCCACTGGGCCACGCTGCCAGATTTTATCTCCTGAATGTAAAATTATTCTACATCTGAAAATATCGAGTTAATGACACAGTTGTCCTGCAATTGAATTAATACCCTGTTTTTAATTGACTTAAATAAATGTGTTTGATGAGGCTGGGTTTTTTTTTGAAAGCAT
Source organism: Bambusicola thoracicus (assembly GCA_002909625.1). Lineage (NCBI taxonomy): Eukaryota > Metazoa > Chordata > Aves > Galliformes > Phasianidae > Bambusicola > Bambusicola thoracicus. The sequence goes on from PPHD01001770.1 coordinate 39,823, forward strand.
GTATTTTGCTTCAGCAGAAGGCTTTCAGTTCACGATGTATTTAACACTCTGTTGTTTGGCAGTGTTTTCAACTTCCTTTCTTTTAATGTCTCACTCTCCTCGTCTGGAAATACAACTGGGAGAGAAGCCCGTGTCACACAGAGGAATTACTTCTAAGTTGTTTTATCACTAATACTTATATGGGGAATACAGGTGGAAGGCAGTGTGTATGCAAACCTAACATTCTCCAGCTTTCCTGTATTTGTATCTGGGGTTAGCAGCTTTCTGTTTCATTGCAGGAAAGCAAGCAAAGCAGAGAGACTTCACCTACACAAACACATTTTGTGAGATAATTATTCGGCTAACATTACAGGGCTGAAAAGCGCTGAGACTCCGCAGCATCTGAAGGCTGAATTCATTATGTCTTAAACAAGACAAGATTTTCCTTTGGGAATTTTATGTCTGTCTCTCTCTCTCTCTCTCTTTTTTTTTTT
>PPHD01001771.1:0-40293 GCA_002909625.1 Bambusicola thoracicus
TCTTCCTTTCTTTCCTCCTTTTTATTTTTATTTTCCCCCCCTTTTCCTTTCTCCCCCTACCGTTGCTCTGGTTGACTCAAAATCGTCCCACTCAGCACTCTGACCCTTCCCACTGCATTCCCTCTCTGTCTTTCTCATCATTTGCCACGTCTATATAGATATGTATACGTCCATTCTCTTTTAGCATCTTTCGTTTCCCTCCACCTTCACACTCGTTTATCATTTCCCCATCCTTCCTTCAACCCGCGCTGCTCCAGAACAGCAGAGTCGCCTGCAGCTGCACCCCCGAAAGGAGCTTTAACACAATCACATCGCCCGACGCAAAATCACCCCGGCAGAAATGCCCAAAAAAAACGTTCGTCCCGAATGAACCAAATTTAGCGTTTTCTTTCTTCCGATCGCTTTATTTCCCTGCCATCCAGGAGGGGCTGAGGTTGTCGGTTCCGTCTCGATCCGGCTTTGATTTGTTTCTCTCTCATCTTTATGTCAGTTCCGTTGCGGAGCTCTGTTCGCGTCCCATCGCTCCGGACGCGCCGTGTCCGTCTGCCCCGGGGGTGGGGGGGGCTGTTGCTCTGCTCGATGGTTCCCCGGGATTTGAGCTTCCTGCTCGTTTCCCCGCAGCTTACAGTTCACTGCTCACCCGCGCAGTTGCATCTGTATACTTCCATGAGAAACAAGGCAAATTCGCAACTCGTTACAAGATACATTTGCGAATTGTACGACGAAATCTGCCTCCTGCGTATGGGGCACGTTACGGGCACATCACTTGTGATTCGAATTTGCTGTAAATACGGTTCTATAAACTGCAAGAAACATTTGGAAGTGAATGTATGCACAGCCTTAACTTAAGCACGCCTTCCGTCTCAGTTTATTACCCATATTTATACGAATTGCGGTCTTAAATGTGAACGTTGTGAATTAGGATTACAGTGTGTAGCTTTGGCACACGGTATAGGATGCCCACCATCAGGGGCATCTTTAAACACACTGCGTGCACACGCATCGGACGTGTGCAAGCGGATGCTGCCGTGCGTGTCTGTGTAGGCAGAAACGAGCTCTGCGTTCGTACGTTTATGGACTCTTCTAGAACAATAGAATGGTTTGGGTTGGAAAGGAGCTTTAAGGTGATGTGGTTCCGACCCCCACTTGCGGTATGTTCGTAGCTCGGAGCGCCGCTTCTCCCCCTGCCCCAGGGAGTCCCGGCTTTTCGCTGCCCGAAGCGCAAAGCGAAGCTCCGCGGTTAAATGCAGGCGGCGATGCGCGTTGAGCAAACGTTATTTTAAGAAAGGGGGGCGGCTGCGGAGAGCGAGGAATGCGCTCACGGGGCACAGGAGAGCCGAAATCCACTCGTGGGGTTTGTTTTAACCTATTGATGATTTGAAGTGGGGGTAGGCAGAGAGGCACGTCCCCTTCTGCAGGCAGGGAAACGGTCCCGACTCCGTCAGCAGGGCAGTGCCCCCGCACACCGCACCGCTGTCATCTCGGGTGTTCCGCTTCTAATGGCTGCCGCATGGTTAGCATCACTGTGGTCTGCTCCTTCCTTCTGTATAATCTTAGTATGTAATGTAATGAAAAAGTACATCAGTATGTAATATACATATAGGGAACAATATCGAGCATGAAAAATGCACTGCATACCATATAATACTGAATGTGAATAATGGCAAGAATACAGTAATGTGTGGGACTTTGCAAGATAATTTGTCTTAAAATCACAGAATAACCTGAGTTGGAAGGGACTTATAATGATCATCGAGTCTTGTGTGCATCTTGTAGGTAAAGCTCCTGATGCAAGCTAATAGCTAGGGTGTTTTGTGATCTTAAGATCGTTCACAGTCAATTAACTCTTGGTACTCAATTATCCCACACTTCTGCTCTCTCTGGTCAGCATCTTCATAATCTTTCAGCTGCAATATATCAGCTGTCTTTGGGGCTGAGGTATGGGAAAGCAATGTGTCTCGTACCTAATTTATATGCCAGTGTGTGTTTACTCACAGTATATATTGACTATTTCTTTGCAAAGTTGTATTGTATGTGTGGGCACTCACAGTATATATGTACAGGTACATCTGTATACCTGTGTATACTCTATAGAACCACAGATTTCTGACATTGGCAAGGTTCTTTTGTTAGAGATGTGAATCATTTTGAAATGCACCAAAAGCTGTTTTTTAGAGCCCGATAAAGAAAGGAAGAATAACCCCAGAGGTGAGATGCAGCTGAGCCTGGGGAGAGCAGGCTTGCTGGTTGCACTTCTGGGCTATGTGACCATGTAGAGCTGAGCAAAAAGCTGGAGGCTGTGGGAGCTAAGCCAGGGAAGAGAAGAGCTTGCGTGTCTTTCTGTGTGTTGCTAAAGCGACTGTGATCCAAAGCCAGGGGTGCACATTACAATTGTCCTCAGGAGCTGTTTAGGACTGCAGAAAGAAAACATCTCTTATAATGTAATGGGTTGCTGCTTCAGAGAACTGTATTTTATCCTGGTCTCTCCTACCATTTCTTATATGATATTGGAGAAATCATTTAAATTTAAGTCTTGCAAGAGGGTGGTAATACTAAGTGCATATGGGTCTGCATGTGCGTGTTTGCGAGTTGGAGACAAACACCCACACGGATCCCACAGCTGTCAATAGGAAACATATGTACAGTCACAGAAAATCAGCTCGTGTTTTGGGGAGGATATCCGTGTATGAGATAAATTCAGAAGAACAGAGTTTGGGTGGGCAGAGACGTATCAGCTGATCGCAGGTTATTAAAAAGTAAGCTGAGAAGTCAATAAGGAAGAGCTTTTGCGAAGACAAAATCTATGCAAATTGACAGAAAAAAACCCCAAACTATTAACATGAATGGCGTATCAAGCTGTAAAAACATGTGGTGTGGGGTTTATTCTCTGCATTTGTTACATGGTATAATCTTTCAGTTTCGAGCTCTGTAATTATTTGGTCACTAAAGAGCTCTGTTGACTGCTTGGCCATGGCTTAAAGATAATGTTATGATCTCTGATGTTGGAACTTTAGAATTCTCTTCTGATCATTGGTAATAACGCGTACTTCAAAAAAAAAATAAAAATCCACAGATTATTTCATATATATGTATTTTTCTTTTCTGCCTCCTCTTCTAAATTTAAAAACAGATTTCCAGCTTTTGTGGTTAGTTTGTACCAAAAGTGACTCACACTCATCTGACCAGGCCCATTAATTTATTTGAACCGTTGTTTTTGAAAGGAAAGGAAAAAAAATTCTTTAATGTACCATCAAGCGCATTTCTTTTCCCCTCTCTGGTATAATGAGATACATTTATTTTCCTCTGTGATCGCTGCGAAAAATAATCAGAAACAAACTGAAGGGAGAGAGAGTAGAGAATGGGGCAGTTTTCCAACCGCTGACTCAGGCTGGTCCCTCTCATACAGAGGGGTTGCGGTGGGATTTGGACAACACCTTGCCTGTAGGTTCACAAATCACCATGCAGTGATTCCCCCAATGGCTCTGTCTTGGATACACTCTGTAGAGTACTCAGTGCTTGCCTGTCTGATGGGCTCAGGAAGAAGGGTCTTGTAATAAAAGTTATTGTGGGATTAGAGTCATAGAATCACTCAGGTTGGAAAAAATGTCTGAGACCACCCAGTCCAACCCCAACCCACCTCACCATGCTCACTGTCCATGGTTCTGGAACACCACCAGGGACAGTGACCCCACCACTTCCCTGGTCACATAAGTGTTCAGAGATCTCTTTGCCAAGTACAGACCATGGTCTCTGCTATGGAGTGATTTCTGCCTGTTTTTGTTTTCTTACACTATGCAGTGGAGAAACCCTGCTGCTCTGAGCTTGAGCCTTGAAGGTTGTCCTTCATTTTCCCCAGTGCTTTTTTAGGTGGAAAACATCCAGGGCCACAGAGCAGCAAAACCAGATCCACAGTTGCTTTTTTCCAGCCTGGGGAGCTGTCTGCTAACTGGGCAGACTCAAGGGTTTTTCTCTATGAGAGTGTAGGATCCCTTTGAAGGCAACGTGGTGCGATGGCTATGTTACAATTACATAATTCATATTCCAGCCTGATATAGCTTCATACAAGGCCAGAACCCTGCTTTAGCCATTTTACCTTCAAAATGTCACAGAAATGTTCCCACAGACTGGGCCTTTCTCAGTCAGTGGGACTTCCTCTGCATGGAATTTGGCTGCTGTCTCCCTCCAGCCCTAGCAGCGCTGATGAGCCCTATCCCGCTGAGCAGAACCATGGGGATGATGATACTGTGTTTCTGAGGTCTGGACTTCTGGACTTTGCTGCTGGGAAGTGGGCTTCATTTCTGCATTTGGAGAATGGCTTCCCTCAGTCTCTTCTTTGTAGGTATCACTACTCCCAAGAGCACACTCAGCAAATGCACAGTCCCAGCACTGGCAGGCCCCTGTTCTGCTTCAAAATACCCCTTGTAACGTACTGCGAAAGATGAGGGTGCATCTTGAATTGGGGTGTCCAGGGTTTAAAACCTTTCCAAACTTCCAGCAGAGTCACATTTGTTGTTACTATTGCTTTATGCATCCTGCTGACTTCAACGACAGAACCGGACTGGCTCCCAAGAGACTCAGGGATCCTGTGTTGTTCTGTGGGTTCTAGGGTGGGATTTGAATCAATGCCTCAAATTAGAAAGCTTCCTGGAGTGAACTGGTTTTACTCCATCCCATCCCAGCTCAATTCTAGATTTTCATCTATAATATATAATCGCAATCTATTTGACAAGTTGGGGATCTGAATTCAAGCCCTGCTGCCAAAGAGCTGTGAATGGAAATAACCAAATAACCTTATATGCCTCCTGCACAAATGTAGCGTGCAAACAGAACACAAACACCCCAAATCTGTTGTTCTGTCTTTGGTTTTGATTGACTTAGAAGGACCGTTAAGAATAATAATGAGAAGCTGATGACATCGCGGCTTGAGGAATGCACCACTGCTAGAGAACAGATGGTGCAAAGACATTTTTTGGAAACTATTTTTTAAATTTTCTTGGCACCTGGGCCTTTTTGGGGATAAATGTCCTAACTTGGTGCAACCACGACATTTGGCAGTTGGGATCCATTGAAAACCAATGATTTTACTACAGAGAAAAGCAGTTGTAGCAAAATACAGAACGCCGAGTGGGATTCAGATTTATTTCTGAGTGATGATATCTTTTCTTTCAGATTTCTGAGTGTTCGTCTCTTGTGCTGCGTTATAACGGGAAGGAAAGTAACAGAATTCAGCTTTGCAGCTCTGTAGCTGATGTGAGTTTAGGAACAACAGAAGCTTTAAAGTAAATGCGTAGTTGTGAAGGTAGGGATCATCAGTTTGACCTTCTATTCTCTATTATTTCAGGTTCAGTGGTTTGTGCTGCATTTTTTCACTTAGTAGTCCTACAAGCATTTTCAACTGGGGGTTAAAAAAATCTGTAGTAAATAATCCTATCAATAATGTAATGACTTTTCTCAATCTTTAATTCATTCCGGTTGAAACAACTGATACTGTTGCTGTTATACTGAAGCCAACAGTCACGCCAAATGAAGCTATCTTGTGAAGGAAAGCATCTGAACTTGGTCTGAACACTTTCAACAACAGAGCCCACCCTATCCTTTGATTGATGACTCCATGCTACAATATCTATGCTTTATTGCTTATCCAAATTTGTCTGGCATTTACTTCCAAGCATTGAATCTCAATGGGCATTTCTCAGCTAGATTAAACAACCTCTCTGTACCTGGTATTTTCTTTTCCCAGCTGTACTTGGACATCCTTGTGAAGTCACCTCTTAATCTCTGTGATAGACTAATCAGATTGAGCTGCGTAACTCTCTCACTGGAATACGTTCTTTTTTTTTTTACCACAGCCCTCAAATCATATGGATTTCCATAAGCCACACTTGACATCAGTGGAGATTTATGCTAGCTAGGAATTTGGCTGTATATTTCAATTACTGTGAACATTTTGTGGCCTGGGGCAGAACGCGCCTAAGAGCATGACAGATTATTTGTAGCATGCGCATCTGTTGAACTTGGTGTAGCAATCAAGTGGAGTAAAATTCAACCCATTAAACTCTGTTTTCATGGGTTTACGTTCATCTTAAGTGCAATTGAGGCCATGGGAGCAAAGATAAACATCAGCCATTGGGACATATGCTTAACTTATGCACCTTGTTTTTCATGGCCACAGTGAAGTTACGCTGATTCATGCCAGCTGAAGACTTTGGCCCACAGCGAGCAGCACAAACTGATAAAAGAGTCAAACCATCAGCTGGCCACTTGAACCAGAGCTTGAATGCAACCTCAGAGCTTGGTCATGTCTCATTTGATCCCCAGGCAATATGGTGAGGGGGCACAGTTATACCAGAGTAAAGCTGTACTGAGTTCTAACAGCTTTAGGGCTTCTGAGGGGGAACCACAGAACTGCTTGGGTTGGAAGGGACCTTAAAGATCAGCTAGGGAAGCTGGTTTGTTAGTTTGGTTATTATCTCTAAATACAGGAATGTGTGCAATTGTATTTTACACTTTTGTTAGATAAGACTGATGCTATGGATAGGGGTGTGTGTGTGTGTAAAGCTGTTGTCTGGTTGTGTACACCACAATGATCAAGAGAATGTGAATAGAGAATGTGTTTATATATGCATATGTGTAGCCGGTGTAGGGAAGAGCCACTGGGAAATAAATGATACAAAACGTCTGTACATTCCAGGGAAGTGTTTGGATCCTTGAGGTTAAGGGATATGCTCTAGTCATAAAAATAAACACACTGGCATAACATGCCATTGATATGTGGATAAGCTCACTAAGGACGGGTAAAGTTTCAGCTTTCACCTCCATCTGATGGTAAGCTAGCTGCTTCCCTCGCTGCCTCTTTTGACAGTTCAAAGTAAAATGACATTTAAAATAAGAGGTTAAAGAGTAGAGGAAAACAGGCTTTCTGCTTGAACCAGGGGAAATTTGATAAACCAGTCTTCCAGAGATGCCAGTGATTTCAAAAGGCTCCATTTCCTTTCGATAAGGCTTTGAGAGAGTAATTCAGAGTGGGATCTGTTAGCCAGAGCTTTTGGCTGCTAAAATGTCAGATCAGATGCTGAGCAATTTCCCCAAGACTAACGCTTAGTTATTGCAATCTATAGTCTGTTGTGTTAAACTCTTTACAAAACCTTTGCACCACCACTTCCATCCTGCCTTTAACGTTGCACTTTGATTTTGCAAGAAGAATGCTTGGCGTTTTTTAATTATGAGAAAGCTGAAGGTCTCATGCTTTAAAGCTTGACATACTTATTCCAATTATATGTGTTCTAATAAGAGATATTACCTCCTCTTGCAAAAATTGCCTTGTTCATACCCCTAGACCATGATGACTGCACCTGCAGTCCCTAAGGAACAGCATCAAGCACTGCAGAACCCAGCAATGTAGAGAATGGAAGTTCTGGCCTGTCATCTGTAGTTGTGTTGGAATTTCAACTCTTGTCTAGTGATTTTCAAGTTTTCATTAATAACCATGGTTAATCAGTGTTAATGAGATTCTATAACCCTGTTCAGGTACAGGGAATGTGTTTCATCAGAGGTTATAGACACAATAACAGGAATGTCTGTAAATTTTTAAATATAGTGTTAAATATGTAAAAAGGGTATTGACCATCTTACTGGTGTGCATGAAACAAGACTATTCTATATTTATACTGGTTTGCATTAATGTTTCTCAGCTTCACTCTGCATCTAGTCTTTCCTGCAAGGGTGTTTCAGCAGAATGGGACTGACTCACACAAGACTTCTGGTGATGTGGATAGAACGGTTGAAGCCATTTTCACTGTGCATTGATCTACTGTGCCAATCCCATGTTGGCACTGTGAGCAGAGCTTACACTTCCAAATCAGCAGTGATCAAACTCTGATCTCTTGTGAGTTGCACTGTAGTTCAAAACCTACCCTTTCAAGTGACTTGGAAACCTGGCAGAACCTGGTAACAGGTTGTAACCCTAGCTAAGACACAAAGCCAAGTTTTACGGGTGAGTCAAAATCATTTGGGCTCCTTTCCATGACCATGAAAAGCTCCAGCCAAGGTGTGGCCGTCGATCTGCTTGGCTTTGAAACCTGAAGATAAAGGTCCTCTTTTGGTGAAACTTTGCAACTTGATGAATTTTGGGGAAAGTGGAGGTAGAGATATCCTGTAATACTGGTAGGAATTACTTGGCATGTATGAATTTCTCTGTGATGTTCCAACAAGTGGGTGTCGCTGCCATCAGATGTCGAAAGAATAAATCTTTGGACATAACTCTGGGCACACAGGAGCATTAGAACTGTAGACCTCCCTGTGCAGTCAGCCTTGTGGGCAAGCACAGAGAAAGAACAAATGTGTTGGAACCTTTGTTAATTGATCTTCTTTTGGTCTCTAGAAAAAAAGAAAGAAAGAAGAAGGATAGCAGTGGGAATTTGAACAGAATACAATTCAGTTAATGTTTTGCTGGTTCAGCTGCCTGAACCTTCTCTGTAGGTTTGGGGAAGGAGGAAAACTGAGCTTTCTCCTGCTGTGAGGCTGACTGACTGCAGGTCACTGTTTTGTCAGGGTAGAAAGGAGCAGCAGGTTACGTTACCATATGCTTTTATGCGCTTTCCCCAGGATCAGAGGGTGATAACGGGGTTGTCAGAACACCAGTGAGTTGCTCTGAGTGACAGATGAGTTATGGTTTGGATGAAAGCCATGAGAGCCAAACTTGTGAACCTACCCTTTCTCTGTTAGGAACTGTTGGGTTCTCCAAAAGTGACTGAAAAACTTAATAGTCTGAATATATGTGAAAGGGAGTAGATTACAACCAGGACACCTCCACCTAAAGGGGGGTTACATGAAAGAAGGGGACTGACTATTTAGCAGGATCTGTTGTGACAGGACAAGGGGAAATGGTTTCAAACTGAAAGAGGGGGCAATTCAGTCTGGGTATAAGGAAAAGGTTTTTTACAGTAAGGGAGGTGAGGCACTGGCACAGATTGCCCAGTGAGGTGGTGGATGCCCCATCCCTGGTCATACTCAAGGTCAGGCTGAATGGGGCTCTGAGCACCTGATGGAGCTGTGGGTGTCCCTGTTCATTGCAGGGGAGTTGGACCTGATGACTTTTAGGTGTCCCTTCCAACTCAATGAATTCTATGATTCTATGAAATGCTGTCAGGGTAGAGCTGTACATAGGTACAAACCCACTACACTCAAAACACTGAATGGATCCTTGGCTAGAAGAACACGTCAAGTAGGTTTGATAGGACATCAGCTGAGAGCTTGGATGGATTGTGTGGCATAAAAGATATTCAGGCTACATAAATATGCATCCTATAGATGTCCACGTGTGTGAATAGTATGGATAGATGGATGTGGATAGATAGAAACAGAAATCCATCTAGGTAAAAATGCACAGCATCTCTCAGTAACAAGCTATAACGTGACATACTCAAGATGCCTGTTACAGATGCAATGTACAGCAAAATCCTGATTTCCACTCAGGTTTTCTCAATCACTGCTATCTTAACTCCAAGCCTCATTAAATCAACCCCAGCTGAACTGTGGTACAGTGTTACAGTGCAGATCCTGCTGTTCCCCAGTGGGCAGCTAACTTGGACTCAGGAGCTACCATTTAACCTTGGAGTCTCTGAATCAACAAGGCGGTTTCTGCAGAGACACCTGGCAGCACGCGCATTTTATGCTCTAACATGGCTGGTAAATCCTGGGTGGTTAAGTAAACTTAACCTTCATTTATGAAACTTGCGAACCAAAGGGTAAAATGTGCCTTGTGCAAGTAATTACGTAAAGGTCTTAGAGAGTGGAGTTATCACTTAAAGACGCCGGGCATTGCTAATGAGTTGACTGAGAATTGATCTCTCTGTAATTTAGTTATTTATATGCAGTTCCTGTTTTCCATGCTCAGCTATAGGTCAAGCCCACTTTGAACTGCTCAGAGACCCCCAAGTTTGTCAAGCAAAGTCCCAAAGCCGTGGCACAATGATATTTTAGAAAGGTAAATATTGTCCTGAGGGGCTTTAAAAAGGAGGCAAAGCTGTTTGCTTTCTAGCTGGTTCTTTAAACCGGACAACTGCTTCCTGTTACTAAGGGGTCTCTCAGCAACGTGACTTTGCTTCTGTTAAACAGAAAAGGGCTTCAGGAAAAATGTCACTGCCACCTTCCAGGTATTTTCATATCCCAGCGATCTGGGTAGGAACAGCCTTTGGTTTCTGAATAGCAGAGTGCTTGCATTGTACTGCAAAAGATGTATTGTGGGGTAAAATGGATTCTGGAAGCTATTGCACTGAGGGAGACTTGTTGTGGCTCAGGGATGCTGCCATGGAGCACCTCTGCTAGGTAGCTGTACTCTCCTAAGGCTGTCTTTTCTCCCAGGAGCACGTAGGGCACTCAGGATGCTCGCCGACCATCTCTAGAGCAGCCACAGGCATGGGCTGGTGGTTGGACTAGTTGATCCTGGTGGTCTTTCCAACCTTAGTGATTCTGCGACTCTGTCATCCTGTATCATCCCCAGATAGATCCGAAGGACCACTACGGGGCATGTCAGTGTTGGTGAAAAGAGGGGGAGGCTCCCAATGATGGATGAAAGTGGCAGGAGAGGCTCACAGGGATATCTCTCTCCTCACCAATCCTTGGCAGCTGGGACCTCACCTAAAGGTCCATTCCAAGAGGGAGGTCTTCAGACACGTGGCACCATCTCTTCAAGGAGAACTTTGCCACCATTTGAACCTTAATAAACCGCCCATCCCCTTTGCCTTCAGCAGGCTCCAAATGTCTCCCCTACGTCTCACCTCAGCGACCCAAGCTCTTCTCTCCATCCCCCAGCAGCATCCCAGTTGCTTTTCAGGGCGGTGTGCAGGGAGGAAGGCAACCTTCGCCACCTAGTGAACAACCCTCACCAGCACTGGCACCTGTGGCTGAAGGGAAGGCTTGCTTTAGGAAAATAAGGAGGGATTTTCTTTGCTTGTTATAAAATTTGAGGGACATCATGAACGAGAGCTTTGACAAGCCAGAGAATTTGCCTTATATGATACTGATTCATCCATCTGCATCTCTGTGCATCTGAGACCCTTCAGAATGAGCTGTTGCAAAGCAAAAGTCGTATCTTGGGCTTAACCCTCCCACTGCTGTAAAACATCTTTTAAGCATGTCGCTGTGACCCTTTCCTGCATTTATCTTGCATGTTTCAGGGATCAGGAAAGAGGTCAAGAGTTATCTTGCAGGTTAGGAGATGTGCCCACAGCCAAGGGGCATTCCTGAACAGTGTCAATATTTGGTCTTACACAGGAGATATGAGCAGGAGATAAGAGGGTGCTGAGACACATCCGCTGGGAAGGGCCATCTGAGGAGGAGGATGAAGGTGGGGTCAACAGGCAGAGGACTGCCATAGTACCACGTCACAGTGATGGCACTGCTTTGCAGCTCACCCATGTTTCCATGTCAGTGGGAAGAGGTGGAGGAAGCTCTCTGCTCCTTAAAGAAGAAATAAGCATCTTGGAGAAGGTCAAAGAAGAAATTCTTGTTCAAACCCAGAGTCCCTGAGCCCCAAACTGAAATACAAGCCACTGCCACCCAGATGACGAATGGGGAGCCGTGTATCCAGCTGATAAGCACGACGTTCCTTGGGATGCAGCAGGGCTGCTGCCCACGTACCCTGCCCGGTAGAAATATACAATGGTTTTGGACCTAACAGATGCTATATCCTGCAATATGTCCCCGTGATATGAGCAATCTCTTGGCCATTGCACTGGGAGCCAGAGGAGAGCTCAGAGGGCACAGAGGATGGCATGTCAGGGGCTGCTGCAGAGCATAATATGGCATTAAAATCCTGGTCAATTTGAACTCATGGGGAGAAATTTCCCGTGGCTCTTCCTTTATCCCTAGCAGACTCAGGCTGATGCCCATTAAATCCGTATTATTTAATTGCAGTATATATTGCCTACTTAAACATCTGATTTGCATGATTAGGCTGCTCATTCCCCTGTTTTCCACCTGTTCTCTTGTGCTTCGGAGCACCAGTAAATAGTCTGCAGTTTTTCACCAGAGGCATGGCTGCATCCCACAGCAAAGCAGCAAAGAAGTCTGAACCTGCTCCGTTCAACTACTTGGGTTGGGGAGCCCAGCTCCTCCTGAAGCCAAAGTTCACTGTAATGGAAAACTTTGCTAAGGTGTGTTGACAAAGGAATCCTGTCCCCACACCTCAGCCGTGGCTCTGGAGGCACTGAGCCTGATGGGCAGTGGCATAGGCTCTTTCAGAAAGCACAAGCAGGCTGGAAAGCTCCTTTTACAGTCCAAACGGATGTTTCCCCAGGCTCATAAAATGCACAGTTTAAGTAGTAGCTATATTCCTAGGGCCGGTCCCACACCTGCAACAACCTTGTAAATGGCACTGGGATATGTGGCTTTAAGGCTCCTTGTAAAAAGTAAGATCAACACAAGATTTACACAGTTTTATGGAATTGTTTTATAAGCTATTTTGACAATGAATCCCGCTATCAAAATCACCTCTGGTGCTAATCATGGAGGAAGCATTTAGCAGGAGCCAATGAAAATCAGCTGAGACCCTTTTCCTAACGAGCAGTGGGGCTGAGCTGTGTCTCTCTGGAAGGCTGGGGCATTGCTCATGCAGCAGCACGTGCTGTGGGGCAGTGAGTGCTGAGATAGGTGTGTGCTTTGACACTTTCTCAGCTGTTTGGCCCATTGAGCTGGTTGTTGCCCAGAGAGGTGGTGGATGCTCCATCCCTGGAGACACGCAAGCTCAGGCTGAGCACCTGATGGAGCTGTAGGTGCCCCTGTTCATTGCACGGGGGGGTTGAACCAGATTGCCTTGAAAGGTCCCTTCCAACTCAAACGATTCTATGATCCTATGGTTCTATGATCATACTCGGGCACATCTCATCCCTCTGCACACAAGGGATGCTGAACGCCCTGAAGATCTCCTTTGCAGTATGTGATGTGGCCACGAGATGTCTCTTCGAGCCGTCCTTGGCTCCAGCCCTGCAAACAGGCTTGGCTGCGTTGGTTGTTCAGGCTAAGGAAGAAAAGGCTGATTGATAACTATGGGTAGTGACATTAGCAAGGAGAGAGGGGATAAATCAGTTGACCAAAGAGAGGGAAAAGGAAGGGAGAGTTGAGGGATGGATAGTTACTGGCTGTGAGACAACACGGTTTACCACTGTTGGCTTTAGGAAAGTATGTGAGACATAAAAGCTAGCGAGTGCATGAGCTCTAACATACAGCAGGTTGAAGACTATAAACTCATCTTTTAATGGTACTTTTTTGGATTCTCTTGAGGTTCTGGACCGGAAAGTCAGAGATGGTGCGATTGTTTTGTGAAAGATGTCCCTCAGTTGGCAACGGAGTGCGTCAGATGGATGGCAATGCTAACGAATGTTCAAACAATAATTTCCAGCAGATTATCCCTAGCATCATAAATTGGCAACAGCTTCTTGGCAGAAAAGTGACCCTGATCAAAAGCTCGCCTGTTATTCTGGACATTATCAAACGGCCATTTTGCAGCAGTGAAAGTGCCGGGGGTGACGCCAAGAAGAAATACTCATCAGCCAGTTGTTAGCTGGTTACCATCCCAACTCAGGGCCAGAACCATTTCTGCAAACAAGTGGCAAAATGTTTGCTTGATCTGATAGCTGGAGCCCTTTGTCAGGAGCTCACAATGTGTGAGAATAAAAAAAAAAGAGAGAGAGAGAAGAGAAGAGAAGAAAAGCTCTGGCTGTAATGCAGCTGGAATGAATGCTTTCCTTGCCTGCTGATCTGAGCAGATTATAGTTCACCTGCTGTGAACTAATCTCCCGGGGAGAGGGTCAGTTGTTTGGATAGTGTTGCTAATGGAAGGCAAAACCTTTCTGCACGTTCCCTCCTTCAGCGCAGGGTCTGTTTAGGAGATGAGTCAGTCCTGGGTTATTCATCAACTTAGTTAGGAGCAATCCACCCAAGTTCACAAGTACCTCTAAAGCGCTTTACAATTACAGGAAATTATACTTAGGAGCTAATGTTAAAACACAGCCATCCTCTCACTTTTCCGACAGGAGAGGCAGAGTGTCAGATTTGTGGCCTGCATTATTTCATTATGTTGGAGAAAATACGTGGGAGGAATTGATTCCCTCCCTCGCGTCTCCTCTTTGTGGATCCGAGCCTCTCTGATGCTGGGGGATATTTCCCTGCAGGAGGAGATGAGCTGATGTTGCAGGAGACTTTCTGCTGGTAGCACTGGGCTCCTGGCTTGATGAGGAAGGCCAAATCAGAGCAGTGCTGTGGCACAGAGCATTTGCAGCCCGCCTGGTCCACTGGGATGCAGCAGATTGCATCCCATCAGTCCCAAACCAGCAGATGAGATCTCTAAAACTCCCTGAAAGGGGGTTGTAGTGAGACGGGTGCAGGCTTCTCCTCCCAGGTAACAGTGATAGAACAAGAGGGAATGGCCTCAAGTTGCACCAGGGGAGTTTCAAGCTGGAGGATGTTAGGAAAAATTCCTCCTCAGAAGGAGTGTGGTGATGCAGTGGCACAGCTGCCTGGGGAGGTGGTGGGGTCACCATTCCTGGGGGTGTTCAGGAACCGTGGGGATGTGGCACTGAGGGACGTGGTCAGCAGTTGGGGTGGGGTGGGTTGGACCTGTGCTGGGTGATCTCAGAGACCTTTTCTAACCGGAATGATTCTGTAACAGTCCTCCTTTGGATCTGCTACACTTCTACCCCCTTCCTCCATGTCCCACATCCCAGCCCTGAGTTCTTTCTCCCCTCACCCCCAGAGGACTGCATGGGCCAATGCTATTGCTCATCTCATCCACAGCCCTGCATGGTTGACTGATGTGCAGGATGAAACCAGAGCCTCCCTGTGTCAGGGCAGGAAGCTCTCTGAATGCCCCATCAGTCCTGATAACACTTCTGCAGGTTGCACTCAGGGCTGTCCTTGAGGGCCAGATCCTGACATCCACCTTTTCTTTGATTTGGGGTTAAATTCAGCAGTGGGATTTACCCAACAGGTTTGTTGCTTTTTCGGAGTTGTTCTCTGAAAATCATCTGGGGAGATATCATATGGTTGGATTGTTATTTTTGCACCACTTGCAGTGGGGACTTTGGAGCAAATACGCACAAATGTCAATGCATTTTTGTCACAGAGATAGACCTTCTGTTCAGACAGTGATTTGCAGCTCCCCGAATTTTAACCCGCATAGTACAAAGCAAATGAGTATTTTGGTCTCGTTCAGCAATTGAGTGAGATTTGCATTTTGTTGCCTTCTATTTAATGCAGCTTTTGCTTCTTGGGACACACAGCTGCAGTGGAAAATAGATATTTGGCCATCAGAGGCCATTGGCCTTATGATTACAAGGAAGCGTTTCGGTGCTCACAATATGATTGTCAATTTTATTTCCTGTAATTCCTTTCTCTTTAACTTTACAATGGTTTCATAATTTGCCTTTGACTTAGTAGCTTAATTTGGGCTGTGAATCTGTGCTGCTGGAAGTCTATGGAAACATCTTCTGCACATCTTTATTATGTGGAAAGACAGTTGCGGGGTTAAAATTAATATGATTCATTACATTTTGAACAGTGCAAGCCATGGATGAGGTACTGATCAACAACACAGAGATCTGAAGCAAAAAGGAGGTAGAGTGGAGAAGTCACTGCAATGTTTCTGTGTAAGAAACAAGGAAAGCAAGGCACAAGTGTTCCAAGTACTGCAATGTCTGTGATACAGCTGGAAATCTGCAACTACACTGCATCATCCTCACAGGTGAGTGGTTAAAAGTCAGCATGCTGTTTTTCTCTTCAAAGTGACAGGATTTTAATTTTAATTTCTGTGACATCCCCTTTTTACCTTTCAAAATGCTTGCTGTTTTCAGTTTGTCACAGGTTCAGGTTGAATATTAGGGGAAAATATCAGGAAATATTCCTTCTCATGAAGAGCAGTGATGCGGTGGCATGGGCTGCCCATGGGGGTGGTGGGTCACCATCCCCGCAGGTGATCCAGAACTGTGGGGATGTGGCACTGAGGGACGTGGTCAGTGGGCACGGTGGGGTGGGTTGGGCTTCAATTGGGTGATCTTAGAGGTCTCTTCCAACCTCAGTGATTCTATGGTTCTGTGATACCATCAGAACAAACATCAAGTCTTTGCTCTCTCTGTATCTCCGTGCCTACCCAGTTTTTAGGGAAAATACAGTCTGCAATACTGCAATGTTACTTCTATGCTTCAGGTGCCACTGTCCGTAGAGTCACCCATGCAAGGGTTTGAAGTTTTCTGCTGCAGTGGGAACTCTGTTAGCACCTTTGTGTTAATAACAAAATAACCAGGATGAGATTTGCAACCCGTCAAATCGAGTTGATACCAATCCTAAGCCCAACAGGTGCCTTTGTGTTGTCTTCACCGGGGTTTGGTACCAACCACCATGCAAGATCACAGGTTGCTGTGCCAATAAGCAGCAATTATTGCTGTAATATAACCACATAAATCCTCAAACACCACTAAACCCCATCTTTATGAGCAACAAAATGCTTTAATTTCTGCAGCAGTCTCTAGATGGCACTATGGCAGTAGAAGTTTTACAAAGGAGGCTTTTGAAGGGAGCAGTCCAGGAGACCTCTGGGTCCTCCCTTCTGCTGTGCTGCTCTGGGCTGGGAGGGAAAGAAATCACACCATATTTTCAGTACTCCACAATCAGTCAGAACAAGTCAACTCATTATTTTTTTGTTCTGTTTGCTTTCTTGGGGCTTAAAAGTCATTTAGGATTTGGAGGAGATTCATTCCTTACGGCGTCTCTACATACAGGTGGTGCCCTGCCTCGTAGGTGGGAGTAGAGCAGAGATGGATATGTTTCACCTTCATCATCCTTTACACATTTTTCAGAGGCTTTTCCCCACAGAGAAGGATTTCTGTATGCTTCCTACCTCACAGCAGGTTTTCAGGTATGGTTCTTCATCAAGCATCCAGTGCTTCTCTGTGACTTTCCCACTTAAACCACCAAGAGTGCAGAGATACACTGAGGCCTGAATTTCCCCACGTTAAAATTGGCATCATTAGTCCCTGGTGGAGAAAAGCTGTTTTCTTCAAGGCAAAGAGTTTGGTGGCAAATCATGCTAATGAGGCTTTTAATACCAAAGAGAAACAATACTTAAAGAGCTAGCATGGAGAGGATGACAGTGTCACAGGGAGTGCACAAATAACAGGGTGGCATTGCATTTTCAGTTTACATATGGTTTTATGTAATTGCAGCATTGTTATTGCATCTATCACAAAATTCCTTATGCTGCTGCCAGAGCAATGCTAATGTGCTGTGGGTTGAAGCTAGCTTCATTGTCTTGCTTGTCAAATGTTGCTTGACTTTTCAGTAGTTGGGCTCAAGGGATATGTTCCCTCAAAACAATGAATTGTTTTAATTCTTCCCTAATTTTTTTAAAAAAGTAATCTTAATTTATAGCTGTAATATCAGTGCTGGGTGAGGCAAGTGGCTTTAGCCATGCAGATGGGCCGGCCTGCCACAGAGCGCCTGCTCTTGAGCCCTTTCCATGCTGGGAAGCAACAGCACCATGGGATTAAGTTAATGGTGCCTTCCCACTGCTGGCCTTCTGAACTGCCTGCATGTTGGGAGCAGGCAGCAAGCTATTACTGTTATTATTAAAGAAGTGTAGTGCTATAAGACGATTTCTTTCTCACTTCCATTGAATGGTTCCTGTCTGGGACATAAGGAGGATGTTTTGGTGATCGATACATTAGGGGGGCTTTCCATTAAGTGATAAGTGAAACCAAGGGAGGAAATTATGCTTTGTACTAAAAATCCATTTAGCCATTAGATCACAGCATCACGAGCATAAAAGAAGGGTTATCTTAGCTTTCAGCTGGCCAGAAAATGCCAGTTGGAAGACAACAGGAGGCTCCCTTTCACAGTGTAAGAGCCCTTTCTTCCCTGGATGAAGGGAGCATTTCTGCCTGCAGCCTCCTGCTGCTTGTGTGTGTTTCATTCTTATTTCTGGACCAAAATACTCCTGTAAAAAAGACAGAAAACAAATCTGATTGCACATAAGATAAGTCTTGCTGTATATTAGTGCAGCAGTCATCTGAAATAATTTTGGAGTGCCTATTTTGTTGCTTTTGCTGTAACCTAGAGTGATTTTGCTTCAACAGCTAAGCCCTATTTTTCCACAAGCAAACAGTTTATAGGAGAAGTTAATATCACATCAATCACTGATAGTCAAAATGATACATAATGAGAGACAGGCCACAGTGCAGGTCATGTCTGGGTCTGACCTGTGGCAGCCCCAGTGTTAGATCTGAACATGTGGGGATGCAGATGCTGATATCTGATGTTTGAAAGCTGCTGCAGTTCCCACTATTGTGGTGCAAATGAAAAGTGGGAGATGTAGAGACTAAAGCCTGCCTGCAGGGCAGTGCATTGCAGATTCAAACTTCTTGACAGGATGGGTGATCCATGTGCTTTGCTGATCCGTTGGCTCCCATTGCTCACTTTGTCCCTCAGCCCCTGGTAGCCCCTCTGCTGCTCCTGTGCTTAGCAGTGCTTGTTGGCCTGCCTGCAGCTGAAAGAAAAACACCTCAGCTACCCTAGGGCTGAAGTTAGGCTTGAAGAACACTATGGTTTTGGAGTGGAGGATCATTCATTTTTGATTATTTTTGCAAAGGATAACATGTGCTTGGGATTGCTCTTCATGTAGCCTTCAATTCTAGACTTAGCAAAGTTCCTTTCCAAGCCACCCAGTTACACCAGTCCGATGTCAGAGCACACTTACACGAGGATATTTTGTCTACAGGACAGTGCAATCCTTAATCTAGAAGCAGAGAGGTTTAGTTGAGAACTAATTAAATATCTTTTGGAGCTGTAATACCTGACAGCAGTGTAAGACTTCCTAGCAAATCTTTGCAGCGATGTTGAAACATTTCTCAAGAATTTGTAGTTGCACCATTCCTGAGGGCTGTTGTTTTTTTGTGAGGTTTTCTTCACTTGCTCATCTCATAGAGGATGCCTCTCTCATCAGTCTGCCCGGAACAATCTGAGGGCTGATTGGTGCCAGCGAGAGGATTTCCATACAAGTTGGGATGACTCATGTCAGCCTTCTCCTAAGCTCCCTTAGTCACTAATACCAGTGTGTTTTCTAACATACAGAACTGCTACACATCAACTACTCAACGCATGTTGGCGCCACCAGCTCGTGGTTTAGACTGTGACCATCTATCATGGTGTTTGCTTTGCTGTCCCCACTGTGTCTGGACTAGGAAGAAGGGGCCACCTGTGATTTTTTAACCTTTTACCTTCTTTTTTCTCTCTTCTCTCTCACCTGTTGCCATGTTCTAGCTGACAGAATCAGTGGGTTAATTCAAGGACAGCCATTTCATCCATAGATGAACCTTTTAGTCATCTTTCACAGAAAGAGAAGGGTTCCCATGGCTCTGAAACAGAAAAGCCTGTGGTCCAGAAAACTAGAGACGTAGCCACAGGCAGGACTTTGGATCTGTTTTTTGTTTATTTTTGACAAAATCCCTCCTTTCTCCTTGAATATGTCAGTAAGAAAATAATCCAATTTTGCAGCAAGAATTTTCCATCATTTTTTGTTGGAAATTCAGGTGTAGATTCAATGACAAAGAGCATCTGTGGGAACTGTTGTGGCAAAGCTGTCAGAACAAGACAGGCATCCTCTGAGTTTTGTAAGATTTCCTGACCTCTAAGCCAAGCCTGAATGAGTTTTGCACTCCCTCAGCCCTTCCCAACTGGAAACAGAAAGTAATATGTTTTCATAGGGGCAGCAGACAGCATGAAACGGGTTTGAGCTGAGCTTTGGTCATGCTTCAACTCCACCTACCCCCAGAGGGGGCTAACCCACACTGGCTTTGCAAAAAACCCAGCTTTTTAAAGGAATCTTTTGCTAATGAGTTCATTCACCCCAAGAGAAAGCAATCTGCAGAGCTGGGCACTATCTTTTATCTGTCCTTGGAGCCCACCAGCAAAGCACACAATCACTCCCAAAGCAAACACATTCCAGCAAGGCTACCAGCAGATGAAAAAGCAGAGTCTGTTGGCATGGATGAGGTTATTGCTTGAGAAAAGATTGCAGGATTGGACCCCTATGGAGTGAAGGCTGAGCAGAAGACAAGGCTGACAGGACGTGCTCTGCAATTCCTCTGTGTCCACTACCTGCTGAATGGCCTGCTTACATCTCACTCTTGCTTTTTAATGAAATGATCCATACGTTTCCAGCACCAAAACAGGTTTATTTTGAATGGTAAAAGCAGTTGTGCCATAGTTGAAATAGATGTTCTAGAACCACCTAGGCAGGAGGATCTAGGCATGGCACCAGCCCTCTGGAACAAATTACGGGTATAAGAGAGTACAATGTATTTACACAAAGCTGGATGTGGCATCTCATTTCTCCTAATAAAGAGAACAGAAGGCTGCAGACCTCTTCGACTTCAAACACTGTATCTTACACACGATCCCAGACTTTTACAACAAAACCTTTTACAAACCAAAATCTGGTGATCTCTGGCATGCACTGTGCATGCCACAAGATGTGAATAATAGCATAAATACATTCCTGTCAGCCTGCTTATGGCCATTCCTCATAACATCTTGGAACAGCACATAAGACCACACTGAATATGAAGTTTCCATGATTAGCCAGTGGTTTCTAGTACTGTGATTATGGTTTAACCAAAGATTATTACTTTGTGCAGCCCAGCACTTCAGCAATATCATTATCAAATTATCACATTGTGTGGACATTTTGCTCTATACAGCAATTGCATTCAAGATAACATTTGCAAACAAAAGATGGAGTTGAGGTCTTCAGTGGTCTGAAGTAAGGAAGGAGTACAATAGGTTTGATTTGGGTAGAGACTGCTCATTGACAGTTATTCTTAATTACCGGTCTTGTAAGCTCAGAGAAGGGAGGCGAAAGTCAACAACAAAATAGCGATATCAACAGTGTCAGCAACATTTTAATCCAGAATATAAATGTAGTTCTTTTTCCATTCATTGACATTTCAACTTTTCTGCAATTTACTAATGAAAGATGTGTTATTTTGGAAGTTCAAAAATTCAAAAAACTGAAAACCTGGTTTAAGTGAGGATTACGGCCCATTCTGTACCTGGCCCGCTTCCTCACTTGCCTGGCAAGTTCTGCCATAACACAACTGTAGCAGAAATACTGAGTCATGGCCTGAAGCAGTGATTGAGCACCTGCTGAGAAGGCAGGGCCAACCCAAGGGAGCTCAGGTGCGTGCAATGTACCTGAGTGACTGAAGGGGTGGAGCCAGGATCCACCCCTTCCCAGACCTCATTTAAGGGTTGGCTGTGGAGGTGAGAGTGTTTTGCTGGAGATCTCTGTGTCCATGAGGCCTTCTGAAGGTAAGTTTTTTATTTTTTATTTCTTCATTTATTTCTGTGTCTACATCTGCTGTGTTTGGGCTTGTTCTCATTTGCTGTAGCCTAGGTTTGTGCCACTCCACTATTATTGCTGTACTTTCCATTGTTTTATAGCATTGCAGCATACTAGTTACATTAGAGATATTTTGCACAGTCCACCAACCGCCAGAGCTACACAGGCATTGAATATTGGTCAGCTGAGGTTAAATTTGGTTCTTTTTAAAAGTGATTTTGAAGTTGGACACACTTTGTAGGAAGTGTATTATGAAATGCCTTTGTAGACATTACAAATAATTGCATTCTCAAGTCAGAGCTTTATCTCAACTGGAATGAAGCACAGCAGCACCAGTTAAGCATAGGATATAAGCTAGAGGTACTGAGCTAAAGGAAGAGTCAGTCTGGGTGGCACCACTGAAGGCAGGAAGTTTGGGTGATCAGCTTTCAGATAGCACTTGGTAGATGAACTGAATCCCACCGCGTGTGTATTTGAAGAGAGAAAGTAAGGAGGCAAAGGATTACATGCATTAGCTTTATGCTTTCTGAAACGCTTCGTCTCCTGTAGGTGGGGATACCCATACTCCTGCAATGCTTGAGTAGATGTTGTGACAGCAGCCACTCCTGGCTTGAGCCACTTGGCTGGTACTATGCAGAGAGACCACTCCAGAGCTGAACTGTCAGGTCAGCCTTGTCTGAGATAAAACCCTTTAAAACATTTATTTTTTACTAATCATCTAGGTTATTTCTAAATTTAATTTTCTGGGCAAATTTTGTGTATTCTTCTTTTATGGACATGGCTTCTTTAAACATGAAATACAAATGCTGCCCTTTGGTGCTTTTAATTCACTGTCTTTGCAGTAATTCGTGCCAAAAAAAGGAGGCAGGGGAGCTCTTATAAAGCTGTATTAATTGAAATAAATGAGCCATGCTTCTGAGAACAGAGTACCATGGAGGAAGGGCTGCCTTTTGAGTCCTGCTCCCAGAGCTGTCCCCTGTGAGTTCAGGCATGTCATAAAATCCCTGTCCACCTCATTTTCCCACCTTATTATGATGGGGTTGGAGTTGTTTCTTTACCTGACACCTCCGGGTGTTGTGAAGTCTAACTCAATGCTTCAGAAGTGCTAGGAAGAACTGGAATTTTATTTTTAAAGCCATAGCAAGCGCTAGCCTTTCCCATACAGCGTTGTTTATGAGCATACTTTCATTAGTGCCTCTTTTTTTCCCCCTTTTCATTTTGAGACTGGAAAAATATGTTGAAAATCATTTCTCTGATGCCTATGGGAGAAATCAAGCTTCTTGAAGGGTGGGAGCATGGGGAGGTTGTGGAGCTACGAGGTCAGCTCCCTGAACCCACAGACAGCTATGGAAAGTCTCCCACTGGCTTTAGGCTAAACCCAAGCCTGTAATTTTTTTCTTTTCTCCTACTCTTTCATTTGCGTGTCCTGGCTCAGAGAAAGGGTAAGGTGAAAAAGGCACACAAAGAAATACGTGGCTGCTCCTTTCCTTCTCTCCGAAGATCATTTCCATCCATCCAACTTTTTTCCCAGATACAGTATCATGTGCTTCTGTGACTAATATCTAGGCAGGAGAGAAAAATTATTTTCAAAGTTCAAAAGAAACATAAACCAGTGCGCTTATGAGTGTTTTTCTCTTCTTCTCTGCCTCTGAAAGGCTAGAGTTTTATTATTCCTCTCGACTGCATGCTGAGATAGGCTCAAGCAGAGCCTACTGCTGGCAGCATGCTACAGAGTCTCCAAAACTGGTATGCGTTTTTGCCTTCATGTCTGAGTCTTCCATTAACACCAGCATTTTAGTGTTATTCAGCCCTCCCTTAGAGTTATTGTTCTTGGGTAACGATGACCCAGAAAGGTTGAGGTTTCAAGGAAAGCTGAGGTATTATGAAGAGAAGCCAAGAACTTTGCATATCATGATGTCACTTTCTATGTTTATAGAGCCCAGCTCAGCTGTGGTGAAGGGCACAGACATTGGAGGGTCTTCATCAAACCCGCAGTGGTAGAGAACCAAGTCCTATCTCTACCCACAGGTTCTGTGTACACAGCAGGAGAGATGTCTCCAGCCCAACTCTGTTTGCACTCATTGACTCAAAAGAATTGGCCACAAGTAGGGTCAAGAAAAAAAACACTTGGATCTTCTTGAACTATTTGCATTTCTCTCTGGAGAAAATGCAGCAACAGGATGGAGTCATTGCGTGGGTTGGATCCTGCCCTCAGGGCAATGCTTGACTTGTGCACAGGCAGAAAACACAACTCGCTTTGTCCAACATACAACCATACAACTGCTGCTATTGTGCTAGTAGTACATGCATTATCTTTACTAATGTGTCTTCAAGTAGATCCTTCTGCCTGAGTAATGATATCACAACAATTGCATCCACTTTTGGTCTGGACCATTGCTAAGGGAAAACAATTTCTGGCAAATTCCTTGAAGTGCTTGCTTCCTGTAATATGAATGGAGACAGTTGTTCAAGAAGTTGGGTAGGTGTATGTTTCTGTCTTTTCCTCTTCTGAGAGATATTTTTTTGCCAGTGCAAAGTAGAAGATGATAATGCTCCCATTAAAAATGAGGTGAATGCACAGGCTAACTTGAGTGGGTGGAAAGACTTCACACAGGATGAAGCTGGGGACAAACCTACCCTTGCCAAGATAAACAGCTGCAGCGATTTCCATAAAGCCAAAGGGCCCTACTGCATTGCTATTCAAATAATTCACCCACATAGTGCTATCTTGGGCTGTGCATCCATCATGTTATAATTAAAATCAATGGATTTCATCTGTAGAAATAAAGGTGCATCATAAGTCATTCAAGAGGACAGGAGAACTGATATCATTGGGACAACAAACTGATATTCCTTAGGACAGTAAAAATATGGGGTATGTGCAAATCAAAGCAGAAAGCTCCCACTTTCCTTCCTACATCTGTCTTTCATTTGCTCTGCCTGTTGTTGATGTTTTCTTGGTCCTTTTATTCAAGCTGCCTCTCATTCCAAGAAGGCAGAGAGCACCAGGTGTGAATGAGAGATGTGAGCGTGAACTCACTGTTGTTATTATTATCATTCCTCTGGAAATCAGTTTGATGGAGGTTTGGCTCTGTGTAATTTGTTCTGCTGGTTTAACCTAATCTATGTGAAATGTGGAAGTAGAATTAGGTGAAGAGCTTTGGATGGTAGTTTTCACCCAAAGGCGCAACCAGATCTAACAAAATGTTGGTGTACTTTGGAGCAAGGTGTACAAGCTATGGATTTGGACATGCTGCTTGAATGCCTTAGTTGTCCAGAATGTGATGCAGAGCCCATTACAGTCAGTGGAAGGCTGCTGCTTGCACGTTGGCTCCAGTTCTCATTGCAGCTGCACACACAATGCAGTTTACTGGGTGTTAAACCTGGAGAGAGGGCAGAATGCTTTGTGAGCTTTATGGGCTGTTAGGCAGACACAGGTTAACTCAAAGATGGACCCATTGGGGTTTTGAGTCCTGACTCCTTCTCACATCTGCAAAATACAGTGGCAGTGCCAGGACTCAAAACCTTGAGGTGTGTTCCATTGACCTCAAATCCACAGTGGGTGCTCTTGAGATATTCCTGCACTGACCAAAGCATGTCCTTGCCACATGAAGTCTGTCAGCTGGTGCAAGGTGGGGCATCCGGCTGCCAAGCTGTAAGAGGGACTGGCACTGTGCATTTGTGCTTCCATTACCAACTGCCCTTCCAATACCAAGTGCCTGAAACTCACTCTCTAAATGCACAAGGAGATATTACAAGGCTCCTATTTAGAGTGAGAGAAACAGTCTGTTAAAAAGGCTAATATAGAATCTGTAATGCTCAATAAAAAGTTTGTGTTCTATGTTTTAAGATCCCAGTGAAAATAAGTATTAAATATTCCCACCATCCAGCTATTTAGCAGCCTAGACGCATATGATTTTTTCCTTTACTATTGTTCCATTACTGGCAGCAGACTTATGGTGTCTGGTTATTCTTGTCTTTGGGCAACGTGTGATTTTTGCAGTTCCTCTGGCTCAACCTGTACATCCAACTGGGCTCTCTTCATTTAATGCATGTCTGAGCAGTTCCCTCTGCTCCAGTTAAGCCCTTGCAAATGCTACAGAGCTCCTTTCTGTGGCTGTTAGATGGTTGTGTTTTTGGGTTTGGTTGTGTCTTGGAAGAGTCAGTATCAGGAGGCACAGACTGTCATAACCTTAAGATAAACCCCTGCTTGATATATTGTCCCTTCTTTCCAATAATCCCAAACTCCTCTGCCTTCATTTGGTAGTGATTAAATACACAGGCAATGATGTGTGCTGTGCTTAGGGCATGTTTATCTTCCTTTCTAGTGTGACAGTAGTTGTGTGATCACAGCCTACTGGAACTGCACCTTGGCTAGTGTTTTTCCTTAGGACTGCTTGCATAGGGTGAGAGGTTTCAAGTACTGTATTTTCTGGGGGTTTCATGAGAATAAGCATCATGCAGAAGACATAGGAAAACTCTATTAGTACAGGGTGAGATAATAAGATCTAGTATAAAAAAAATACATATATTGGGGTAGAGGGGAAGGCCAAAGCTCTCTTGGGAATACTTTTCACCTATTTAAATGCTTTTCAGGAAGAGGGAAGCAAGAGTACTCTTCATTTTAATTTAAGTCCAAGGTGGTTAAAAGGAAAAAAGCCATGTATAGAGAGCTAGATACATATGGAAGCAGACTGTGTTGGATAATACTGCACAGCTCTGCAGAAAGCAGCTATCCTCAGCGAAGGAAGAGCATAGGTCCTGGGGATCTATGGCTGAGTTTACAGTATTTGCAATCGATGGCTCAGAAAAGCCTCTTACATGCATTGGAAGTCAATTAGAGGGGCCTAATCTCCGCACTTGGAAAATTTCTGGGAGTTCATAAGCTGAGAAGTTTGGAAACTGCTGAGCACAATGAGATGTGGGTTTGCACTGAGGCTTTGTGCAGCTAAACAGCTTCCCAGCCCCAGCAGCATGTTGTGGGTGGCACTCTGGGTTTGGGACCTGGGAAGCACTGATCCCAAAGGAGATGTGTTGCTGGGCGGCAGTGTGGTTACTGAGTTGCTCCACAAGGAAGCCAGCAGCCTGTCCTGAGCCTTTCTCATCTCAGCTTCCCTTCTTTCCAGTGCTAATCTATTAACAGGAAAATCTCAAGTTAGGGGAAAAAGCTACAATTACAGTCTGGGAGTACAGAGAGAGGTCAGGGAAAGGAGAAGCTTAAGCAAAAGGCACTGCTGAGCCGGTATCTGGCTGTGCTGACTGAAGGGTTGGATTGGATTTGGGCCTGTGGCTGAGCAGGATGCTTCAGAGTGAAAAGATTTGGCAGGAGGGGACGGGTGGGGGCCAGGAATAGCTGGCAGTGTGCAATGGGGTATTGTCAGGGCCATGGCTGGGCCATAGGGGTTGGTTAGGAGAATTGGGATGGGGATTGCCTGGTATTTCAAGAGGTGGGATCTTTTGTACCCTGTTTTCTAGATTGCCCTTTGTGCTCAATGGCAATCTCTTCCTGTGCTGTGGTTAGTTCAGTTCTAACTATCTAAAGTGCCTGTGCCTCCTGCTGTATTTCCTGTGGTGGATGTTTCTAGAACAGCTTTGCTGGTGGAATACACACATGTACACACGCATGCCTGGGTTGGAAGGGACCTCAAGGATCATGAATTTCCAACCCCAGGGCCAACAACCTCCCCATTTAATTCTAGACCAGGCTGCCCAGGGCCCCATCCAACCTGGCCCTGAACACCTTCATGGTCAGGGCATCGACAACCTCTCTGGGACTTTTTCTCCTTCCAAGGTGACAAAAGTCACTAAAGGCAACTTCATTGTAAAGAGCACTGAGATCCCTCCTTTGCCAGTGAATGCACTATGCATTGGTTGCTTAATTTTTTGCATGTAATTAAGAGCCAAACAATCCTGTGATCAGCAAAAAGCCTGCAAGGCAGGGTGCAGGTGTGAGAACAGAAATAGGGATATACCATCAGCAAATCTCTGCATCTTGGTTGGGCTTCTCACTGTCAGCCATTGTGACAGCAATGCCAACAGTGCCTCAAGTCCTTGACATAGAAGAGGAAAACAGGGCTCTCAGTTCCTTTATGGACCATGCAGGGCACTCCTCCAGCTCCTACCCCAGATGCTCATTGAGGTTAACCAAGTGGTTTCTCCCATGTGACAAGGACCAGAGGCTGAGACTGTTTCAGAATGGCTCCTTGCACACCAGGTGAAGCAATTTCTCTCATATAGGAAGGTAATGGTGAGATTCTCCACATCTCTGCTGGAACAAACATGACAAAACCACATTACTTTGAAAGGAACCTTTCCCAGAGTACAATTTCTCCACCCGGTGTTGGTCTTGGAAAACTCTTAAAATGGAATGTTCCCTTTTTTCAGTGCTTCCCTAGCTTTAGTGCAGAAGAAGGAACTTAGACATACAAGATTCTTGTGCTACGGATTTATAATAACATTTTATTAATATATTATGCTACAAAAATATTTTGACAAAATAATATTAGAAAGCATCTTTTTATTACACTCTTCAAAACAGTTCACAAAAGCAGGAGGCGGAACAGGAAAAAATATTTGAAATACATTTGAATCAAAAACTGACAAACATGCAATTCAGAATTCAGTGTGAGCGTGAATCTGCAGGGCAGTTCATCATTCCTGTAAATGAGAAGTGTGGATTACTACTTGGCAAGATCTTACTGGCTGTAGCTAGATTAAGGTGCCTCCTGAAGAGCTGGTTGCAGGAAAGTCTGCGTTTAGGTTGGGACAAAGTGCATGCATGCACCCACAAACACATGTACAGGCACTCAAACCCATGAGCTCAAAATGAGGAAACTGGCTTTCTGCTCCAGTTAAGCTGAAACAGGCTGAAGCTGAAATCTTCCATGCTCTGTGGTATGTTGATCACTTTGGAGGTATAGCAAGCCCCTATACTTTTTTTGGATATAAAATAGATATATCTTGTGGTACTAAGCAAAGCTAGGAATGATAGCATTTACGCTGTGAATAACCGCTATGGCACTTTGGTTTCTCTGACTTAAAGATATGATGGGGAACTCCTCTCTAACAGTGGTATATGTAAGGACTGATTGGGATGTATCATTTGACTGATCAATGCACTGAGCAAAGTGCTCTTTCCCTCTCTCTCCTCAATTGTACATGGAAGAAGTTAGACAAACATACAGCTCTGTACCTTGGGTGTTCCTAAATCACGCTGGAGCTTGGAGGAATGAAGTTCAACAGAGTAGATTTTTGACATCTGTATAAAGCGTAGTTACCATAGATCATTTCATCATTTATTTCCGGAAGAGGTATTGCATTATTCAACAGCCCAAGGGGTTGCAGAGAAACCACATCAGTCATAAAATACAGTATGCCTTCTGTCCCAGCTTACTGACTGGTTCTTCAAGTGGCGATGCACATTAATACAGCATCTATAGTTAAACATTGGCAAGAGAAGCATTAAAACAATTACAGAGTGGAAGTTAGTCCTGTTGCTGGTGGTATGGTATATTTACTCTACTGAGGCAATAGCTTGGTGGAAAATCACATTCCTTTATAATGTTGCATGTACTGTGAATTGTAGTAGTGTCAGTTGTAGCTGAGTTGAAAGGGTGAATCTTGGAAACATTCAACATTGGACCCAACAGTGTGAAAAATTGTGTACCTGTTTGCTAGACATTGCATGACTCTCTTGATCGTGTTTCTCACAAGTAAATACTATCGTCACTGTTTGCTGTCTTATATAGTGTGGATGCATTTATTTTTAAATCCCTCTCTCCTGGAATTTGTCACTGGAGATCTGAGCTTTCATCAGGAAGAAACAAAGCAGTTGGTTCCTCACTCTCTGAGAAATCCACTGAATAAAAGTGAAGCCCCATGGAGCTGGTAGTCAGTGTTACTTCCAGAACATACATCAAATCTGAAACTCTATAAACTTATGTGGAATACAGTCACAATCCATTGCAATGGATGTGCACAGATCTGTGCGAATACACCAGCACTGATGTATTTTAATTAATACTGAGCTGCTGTAGCTGATTAATAAATAACCTGTCAATCACAGTGAGGGTCTCATTTTCTACCATTGCAATCCATTGCAAATCCAAGGATTAAAAAAAACAAGTTACCCTAACTCGTAGCTTAGGGAAGACAGGAGAATAAAAGAAATACTTGATCAGCAAACTACACTGAGGCCATTCACCTGTGGTTCCTGAGCTAGCATCTGTGGGAAGCATCTTCTCTTAAACTTATTGCAAGTGGTTTCTTCTCCCCTAACCAGGGGTGATGCTGTGAGCTGGTAGAAGGGTGCTGGCTCCCAGCCCTGCACGCACCTTGCTCAGACAACTGCACTGCAGAATGACTGGGCAGAAGGACAAGTGAAATGTGGTGACCTCCAGCAACATTCATTCATTTCGCAGGGATTACAGGCAAAATGCCAAGACACGTAAATACGTCACGACATACTTTGATGTCCAAGCTATTTACATACTGTGATATCCAAACATGCTGTGATACATGACCTAGTATCTAGTATTACTGCCCAATGGAGGAGTGACTCAGGAAATAATAGTGACAAACTGAGTGATTATTCTGTGTGGAACAGTGACAGCTGTGAGTGTGGCTGTGTCTGTGTGCTCATTATATTTAAAAAAAAAAAAAAAAGACCCCAGAATCCTACAGAGAAAACCACAGGTTGGGTACAGTGGAACTGTAACTTCCACTCTTGACTCTATTGGTGGTTTTCCTCATGGTCCTGGCCATGCTGTTTCTGTTTTCTGCTCTCTCTCTCTCTCTGATCCTCATGTGGTCTTATCTATTAATTCTGTAAGCTTTCTGACACCAGGAATTATTTCTGGGATGGTACCACAGAATCATTTCTGGATTTGATCAGATTACAGCAAATAAAATTCAGTGGGTTTTGGTTCATTGGCTGTTCACTTTTACTGTGTAACTTATCATCACCCTTAAGGTTTGCCTACCTTATTTCCAGCTCAACTTTTGTGACTAACATACTTACATTCAGTTCTGAAGTCTGTTTTGAATATGGCAGGAGAACCAATCTTTTAGAAATGCTTTAAGGTTGAATGTGAAGGTCTGTTAAGCCGTTATATTCAAATGAAGCCATTTTGGGGGAAATAGACAAATAAAACTGAATGAAAGTTCTCAAAATATGTTTCCAATATCCAGCCCAGTGCAATAAATATTATGCAAGGTGAATGGCTTCTGTCCAAAGCTAACATCTCTAATCTTTTGCTAGCCAAAAAACACAACACAGAAGTATTCACAGGGCGTGCTTGAATCTCACGTTTGGGGCAAAGCTTGAAGTTTTCCATTCAGCCTTATCAACTGTTGTGCTTTATAAAACAGAGGCAGCTTACACGACTGTCTGCTGTACCCACTTAAGTCAACCACAAATCTACACATCCTTTTCTCCAAGTAGAGGAAGAGCAGGAAGTCATGGTGTGCAGTACCGCAAATGGAAGTAACGTGTTCTCCCTTGCCTGAGCAATGGGTTGGGATGCATGGTGGAAAAGCTCAGTGTTTATCATGGTTCCGCATAAAACCACGTACTTATTTCAGGCTGATTATTTCCTAAGCTTCTTCCCTGAATTATTAATCTGATGACAAATGAACTGTGAATTCTAAACCACCTTCCACTGAGGAGACCTAAGGAGATGACATGGAGTTGTCTCCAGTTCTGAAGGTGGTGCTGCTGCTGGCACAGTAACAGTCAGATTTTTGTCAGTGTTATCGTTATTGCTGTCATTACCTGGTATGGTTTTTTAAGGTGAAAAAGCACTGCTTTTTCATAGATGCATTGTGTTTTCCTTTTTGTATTTTCAGCGTTTCTTTAGGATGTTTTCATGGTATTTCAGATCTTTGTTTTTGCAGATGACTGCAGGGGAAAAAAAGACTATTTAAAAAAAATGTTAGAATTTTTTGCATTGAAAGTGATTTTTTTCATCCTGTTTTTTGGGGGAAAAAATCAACATGCCTTACTAAGCAGCATGGCTGTTATTAAGATGGATGTATTTTTTTTCCCATATGTTATTCATCTGATTAATGACAAGTAGCTGTTTGGAGACTGGGCGGATCTTAAATTATGTGCAAGTTGTCAGAACTTGTCCATCTAAGTCAATAGAGGGACCAGAGTCTACAAACAGAGGGAAGTTCTTGTACAACAGAGGAATTACTTTGGTTCCTGTAGCCTTGAATAGATTTTTGGACAGATCATAATTCAGCACGAGGATTCCAACTCTAAGCATAATAGCAAGATGCTATTAGACATCTCCCCTCCCTGCAGGTTGACTATCCTTTTATCATTTAAATTAATAAAGCAGTTCTACAGATTAGCACGATACTGCATCTTCATACTCTATAGACAGACCAAGTCCTGCTCTCATTTATGCTGGGAAAGGTTGTAGGCTTGTGCTTATATAAAAAGAGGGAGAGAATAATTCCAGTGGGATTATTGGAGACTTGAAATGAAATCTTTTATTAGGAAAAAGATGTCTTAGTTTGAGTTAGCTAATAAGGTAAAGAGGGAGATTGGTAATTGCTAGAGAAGTTAAATGATTGAGTTAAAGACAACTGGGGAACTTAAAGGGTTATCATGACTAACGACTTACTAAGTCATATAAAAATAACTGAGATTTTAGGTTGTAGCAGCTGACTTGAGAATGCACCTATTCCTCTATTGGGCATAGGCCACAGAGAAGGGGATCTGCTTTATTTAGTCTAAGTTATTCTAATGAGAATTTCAGAAAAAGCAAAATAAAGCTGAGTACAAATGTACTTATTGGATAGTTGCTGTAAGAAGTTACGGTTAAAGAAACGAGCCATTCATTTTGGTGCCACTTCAGGCATTTGCAGAGTTGTCAGTTAGAAAACAAATATAGAAAATATTAATTTATCTGTTTCACCATCGCTACTGATTACTAGGGATGTTATTAACATATACAACAAGAAAAAAATAAGTTTACCAGTCGAATAAATACATTTTTTTTCTTTTTTCTTTATATGAACATGAGTATTTTACAAAACCCCATAGCACTATGGGAAATAAAGATCCTTCTACAAAAAGAAGATGTAAGTCAGTGTTACAATAAAGCTTTAGAGTTTCAAAATGTATCTGGGCAAAGAGACAAAATCAGCTAGAAGGCACTCTTGATTCACTGAGAAGGTCCAGTCTGTAAATGTTGTCAAAACATCCAATTCGTTCATAAATTATCTCTCTTCTCTATTCCAAGGGATTGCACATAATACTCATGTGGTCAGGAAGGCTGCAGTAGATTCAGGAGAAATGAAGCTATGGCCATGTAGAGAGGAGCAGTCACTGATGGCCATAAAATGGTGGCTGAAGCTGAGCTTGTAGGCTGAGGCTGGGATGGGCGATCTGAGCGTGGCCTCTGATCCAGCCGGTTGGAAATCCAAATGGGAGGTTTGACTGTGATGTAGCCATTGGTTATCCTGATATAGGAAGGCAACGTGGTGGTGCTAAAAGAAAACACAAGAGAAGGAAATTAAATGGGAGAGCCCTTATCTCTGCTCTGTGGGCTGTTGTCCTAGCTGGCAGTAACAGCAACCATGACAATCACAATTATTTTTTGCCCTCGGTAGATCACAGGGAGATTCCCAGAGGATGCTGATTGGGATGGTCTGGACACAACTCTGATTCAGGAAGAACCTCTGATTCTGGCTGCTGATAGAATATAACCATAGAAGAGATCACTCTTGATATATTTAATTTATTGCACTCATTTTTTTTAAGCATCCACTACTAGCCATCTTTCAGAGGCTGTGACAGCTATATCCTTGTACTGACCCATTTGGAATGTCTCAGAGCTGCGATTTCCCCACCAAGGACTTGATACCAAGTCCAGGAGGGGCCAGAAGAGATGTCCTTCTCCTGTTTCACACCTCATAACGAATTCCCCAGGATCCCATTACAAAACTGATAACTTCGGGCACAGGAGACCCAGTAGTTTTATTTCTTTTCCTAGTTTAAGGAATTCTGGATCCTATGACAATGCCAAAAACAGACTCAGGGTGAAGTTTCTCCAGCTGTGGCTTTGTCTCAATAGTAGTGATTGCTTATTGATTGCAGCTTGAGTTAGTGCTTTGATTTGAATGTGCATGTTGGAATTCATCACGATTCCCATGATGCTAAAGGGCAAAAAGGTCAGTTCTCCATTTATT
Organism: Bambusicola thoracicus; assembly: GCA_002909625.1. Classification (NCBI taxonomy): domain Eukaryota; kingdom Metazoa; phylum Chordata; class Aves; order Galliformes; family Phasianidae; genus Bambusicola; species Bambusicola thoracicus. The sequence goes on from PPHD01001771.1 coordinate 33,590, forward strand.
TGCAGGTTTTAAGTTGTAATTTCCATTTCATAAAATGCTTCCTTTGCACCCAGCACTGCATGGTCCGTAATCCATCAGTTGTCACAGAGCAGCATACATGAGCGTGCAGACTGTGCAAGGTGGATTCTGGACTTAAAAACAAGGCTCTGCTGTGGAGCAAGGAGGGGAAAAAGACAAGTCCTTCTGAAAACAAGATGTGACACTAATATCTGCACATTCTCTCTGTTACTTCTTAAATCTTCCATAGAGGGAATTTGGGAGCACTAAAAATGACCCTCACATAATTTTTTTTATGGCACAAGAAGCTCTGCAGTCGTGTAACTATTTAGCTGCAGTATCTGAGATCCTGACCCTGGAGGAAAAAGGCTGTGCCTTGCATAACAGCAGATAAAAGGAATATTTTGTTCCAGATTCATGCACAGAATTTAATATCAATGAATGCTTTTGTCTTTTTCTGTCTATGCCAACGCTAAGATAGCATATAATTATTACCATTGTTCAGAGCTTTTAGCTCAGATGCTTCAGAAGCGTTGAATTGCTCATAAGCTGTGAGAAGACCAGAGTCCACCCAGAAGAGGGCACTGGTAAACACACATGCAGGTCAACATCAAACACAATGGACAATCACAGCACATAGCACTTCGCTCTGGGTTTTAGGATAATTCTTCTCAGTTCCTCCCTCATTCTTTACACTGTCACCACATCTTCTGGGTGGGACCTTAACTGATGTGCAATGAATTGGAGAAAAAGGACAGGCAGCCTAGAATTAAAGACATGGGGACTGTTCCGTGGGAACAGATACTCCATTTTACCAGTATTATGTCTTGTCAGTGAGAAGGAGTGCTTGTTCCAGGGGAACAAACTGCTGTAAACAGAGGATTCTGAAATCATGTGGTGCTGGAGAAAGCTCTTGTCTGAATTCCTATAGTAAGTGGTTGTTTTGTGTCTTTAATGGATGATACAGGGTATGCAGCTTCAGAACTTGATACTGCATCAAAAAGATTAGATCCAGGATAAGTTTATGCTCTGTTTTAAATCTCTCCAGTGATTTTTGAGCAGTTAATTTAATGCTGGCAAGGATGATGCCACATTAGGTACTGTTCAAGCTCCTGTAATACGTGTAACATCAAATATGAATGCCATACCCACAGCCAATATAAAGCATCATTAAAGCAAACTTCTGACAAAACTACACACACTGAGTAATTCAAGGGAAGTGCAGTCACACTCCAACCTTTGATCCAGATCTCATTTATCCTGTTGAGTGATACTGTGGAGCTCAGATCTAGAATAAGGATAGGAACACAATTTTGCTTTAACTCCATACCATTTGTCCCTAGTAAGTATACGTAAGGTGCTTGTACTCTTCTTCAAGTGACTTATCACTTTACAGAAGTCTGGTTTCTGGTTTAAATGTTAATGTTAAAGTAATGTTAAGTTAAATGTTGCCATAATGCCATACAGGATTTACAGTTTGGGCATATCTTACTCCTGACCCATTCTATGAGCTTGCTTCTCCAGTGAGACAAAAGGTATGATGTCCCTTGCACAGACTGTCATTCTGCACCTCTGGGATGCATGGTGTGAGATGTCTGGGGTGGGGGACAGGCTGGTCAGGGATTCACAGCCAAACAAGGGGTTCCTAAATGAGTCTTAAATCATAAGTTTGCATTTCTGTATGATGTGCTTCCATTTTTTTTTTTTTCAGCAAGCGTTTAAAAGCATTTTGCTTTGGTTTTTTCTTCCCTTGAAAAAAAAAGAAGTATTTTTGAGGAGGAAAAAAAAAAAAGGGACTATTTAGTTAAAATCCAGGGTTCCCTGTCAAAAGACCTGAGAGTTTTTTTACCATTCTTCTCAGCCAGTGAGATCATTTACTGGTTTCAAGACATTAGATTTTTATAAATGCTTCTTTAAGATAAATATTGTTAGGGTGGGGTTATTTGTTAGCAAAAAAAAAAAAATCCATAAGTGCTCTAATAGAGAACAGTGTGTTTCCATTAATGTGTACGAGGAACACAAATAGCAGATGAATCATAGCTTAGCCATATAATATATTTCCTTAAATGCAACTCCTCTTCTAACATGCTAGCCTACTGCCCAGGTGGTCTAGAGATAATTGTAGAGAATGATCCCTTTTAACAAACACTGCATTCCTTCTTGTAAGATCTTTGGTTCAAGTTTGTAACTTGGCTGTTTCTATAGTGAGCGGGGAGAAAAATCTCAGTCTCCAGTGGGTAGAAGCATAGAATCTTTAGTGTTGGGAAAGACCACTACAATCATCTATCTAGTCCAACTGCCAGCCCATCCCCACCATGCCCTCTGGGGGTCTTCCTCTTCCTGCAGGTTACACAAGTCAAGACAGCTGGGTTCAATTACAACCTCACCTTAGAGGTGGTTCAGGTGACAGCAGGTAACTTCTCCAAACTCTGAACATATTTGCCTGTGCATGTGGGATCTCAATGACTCCCATAGGAAAGCAAAGGCAAAGTCCCCTGAACTCAACTGGATGCTTCGCACTGTCCTCAGGGAGGTTTTGATCTTTCTTGAAATGTACGGGTGATTCACGAGATGAATCACAGATCTAGGGGATAATAATCTAAATTATTGGATTCTCTTGCCAGCTGAGGATATTCCATGTTTGATTTTTTTGCATCTGATAAATATGTCTTTAGTAAAACATTCCACAGGAGTGGTGACAAATAGGCAATCAGCTCCTGTGTATGGGATTGTTTTAAGAATTTGGAAGACTCCAGGTATCTGTTAGCCAAATGACCTGCGGTATCACATTCATGAGCTTGTACTTTTGATCAGATAATAGGGCAGTTTTTCAAATCAGTGCATTAGTCATACATTGTCTTACCACCAGTGGAACGTGTGAACAGACCCTTCTGAATCCAATCACATGAATCAACTCCTCTATGCTGGGGGTGTGCTGAAGAGCCTTGATGATTTGGGTGCATGTTAAAATTGAAAAATAAAATGCATATATGGCCCCATGGGGGAATTTCTCTTCTGGTTTAATTTGCAAGGAGCTTGGAAATACATTTTCTGTCTAACTTTTGGGTTATCCCTATAGATGAGGCACATTTGACCACATGTGACACCACAGCAGAATCATGGAACACAGGGCTAGGAGGGACTTTCTGGCCCATCTGTTGCAAAGACTGGGAGATCAAAACCCCTCCTGAGATGTATGTCTAATCCAGTCTTCAAAACTGCCTACAGTGATAGCAATTCCAGAGTCTCTGCAGAGAGATCTGACATCCAGAATTACTGCCTCATGTTTCACCAAATTTCCCATGCTACAGCTCGAGTTCATGACTTTTGCTGTCCCCACAGACAGGTTCTCTCCTTTTCCCCTTCTCAGCAGCCTTTCAAGTAGTTTGAAGACTTAACCATGTTTCATCTCAGTCTTCTCTCAACTGTCTGAACAATTCTCCCCACTTTTTCTCTGCAAGTCCTTGTGAAAGTGCATGAGAAGCTCTGATTCCCACCTAGGAGCCATGTGCTTTGCAGTTTCAATGAAGATGGCCCCTTCAGTACTTCTGCTCCCAAACCACCCATACCGGGAGCATAAAACTCCTGGTCACTGATCTCAATCTGGTGGAAAGTTGATGTACTCTGAGGAGTGGCTCAGCTCTGGTGATATTCAAGTTGCACCAGAGGAGGTTCAGATTGGGTAATATTGTCCTGCTAGCAAAGATAATTATTGTTGGAACTAACCGGACTGATCTATGTCACCCAAGCTTACAGATCGTTTGCCTAAAGTGCTGGGACCAACTCACTGTGGTATGTAACCCAGCTGCCTGGCAAGAAGTCTGACCGCCCTTTTAAAAGAAAAGAGTACATGCTCAAAAAAGAGAAAATGGAGTAAGCTGGGTGGAAAAAAAAAAGAAAAAAAGAAAAAAAAATACTAGAGAAAAATTGCACTGGAAGGATCACACAAGGATTTAACTGTGATGACCATTACAGTAACCTCTTAAAGGGAATGTGGAGTTTCCATCTCTTGATATTTTCAGATTAAAATTTCATGTATTGCTGGGAGGGATTATTTAGATCAGCGTAAAATACAATCTCGCAAGCTTCATCAATCTCTTCATCGCTGCCTTTCTCATGGACACTGTTCTTGCAGCCAGAGAGATAAGTCCTGCAGGATGCTGAGCCTCCTGGTCTCAAATGAGCAGGACTCTTAGCACTGCAGGCACAAGCGCTCCCAGCAAGGTTCGTTTGCACATACCTATAACTCAGCGCATTCTAAAACCTCTTGCAGGATCAAGGCCAAGAGGCTCACGCTTTGGCAAGGTTCGTTCAGTTCATTGAAAAAAAAGAAGAAGAAAACTCCAATCTGGATCAGATTAAGGAATCGGAGTTTTGTCCAGGGGAGGCCACTACTCATTTGCAGTAGTGCAGTAAACTGCCTTTGCATGTCTGAATGAGTGCGCAATCTCATACACTGGTTTGTGGCCAACAGAGAACGCAGGATGAGCCAAGGAAGAGCCTTATCTTTATTATCTTCCCTTTACCCTTGGGCTACAGGGAGCCCAGGTTTTCCGTTTTCCATACTGCAAGAATCTGCCCTCTCTACAAGCACAGAGCGGCAGCTGAAGGCATGCTATTGGTACAGGGGTCAGGCAACAACATCAGGAGCATTTCAGCAACTTGCCACCATCAATCTGAGCTTCTGTTCTGACAGGATGTCAATGGTAACCATATTCCCACCTGTGAAGAACTTGGAGCACAGATCCTACTTTATTTCAATGCTCTGTCTCCCCTAGAGACTGCCAGCGACCCAGCCATTCCCCCTTTGGAATAAGCATTTGAAGCCTCCAACCTCCGCGCAGAAGCAAAGGGAGTTGGACTAGATGGCCTTTAATGGTCCCAACTCACATGATTCTATGATTCTATGTCTGTGATGAGCCCTGCTCTTTGTTAGGGCCATGCTTTATCTCTAGAAGGAATAAGAAGGTAGTGAGGGAAAGAAGGAAACTGTTTCACAAGGCAATGTTTCTGAAAGGACAGAAAGCCATAACCAAGCATGCCCGGATGCTGCGGCACTCTATCAAAATGTGCCCAGCATGAGGCAAATCACTGGATGGGTGGTGGGAGGGCATCTTCCTTGCCAAAATTGAAGGATGCTGCATGCAAGGATGGGATGCCTCCCAGACATGCAGGAGTGAGGCTCTCAGCAGTACCCACAGAAGATGCCACCAAGGGGAATCACAAGCTGTCCTTCAGATGCCCTGGACTTTAACAGGATTTAAAGGGTGGGATTAATTGTAGCTACAGGCTACAATTAGGCAGGCTTGTAGTCAGAGCTATTTATCTGTATTTTCTCTACAGTCAGGTGGGAATGAGACATCTCCAGAGGACACTCCATCCCCACAAAGATGTCTCTAAGAATGAGCTGTCCTTAAGAGTTCTCTCTGTGGAATTAAGGTCTGCTGAACCTCAGCTAAGTTCATCTCCCATTGTGGACTCTGACTGGTAAGGACAGCTTACTGTGGTCTTTCCTAAATTGGGCTTGGGGAAGAGAAAGATTGCTCCTTTCACAGTGCAAAACACAGTGAGGAATAGAAATGAAGACTGACACATTAGAAGGAAGAGATGCCATCCAGAGGGCCTTGACAAACTTGAAAGGTGGGCCCATGTGAACCTAAGGAGGTTCAACATAGCAAAGTGCAAGGTTTTGCACTTGGGTTAGAGTAATCCCAGATACACATACAGACTGGAAGAAGAACTCCTTGAAAATAGCTCTGCGGAGAAGGACCTGGGGGTGGATGAAGAAGTAAACATGAGCCAGCACATGTGCTCTTGCAGCTTGGAAGGCCAATGGTACTCTGGGCTCCATTGTAAGATGGGTGGCCAGCAGGGACAGGGAGGTGATTGTCCCTCTCTACTCTGTCCTTGTGAGGCCCCATCTGGACTACTGAGCCCAGGTCTGGGGCCTCCAATACATGAAAGATGTGGAGCTGTTGGAGAGGGCTCAGAGGAGGGCCACAAAGATACTCAAGAGGAAGTCAATGCTGGAATGATGCTCAAATGTCTCCAGTTCTAGCCCATGGGCTGGCAGCCAGGACGTTAGTTTTTTGCCACCTGTTGGTGAAGCATAAAAACCTTGTTAAATCACTTCATTTCTATTCCTCTCCTGACTCACAGCTGAGTCAGGACCTTGAAGTGTCAGTGTGAGAGTGAGGAAAGAGAGGTGCAAAGAGAGACATGTGCATGTGTTTAGCAGGTAGGGAAGGAGCAGGTGAGAAACATCCCCAGCACAGCCCGAGGGCACTTTTCTGACCTGAACTTTCAGCGGGTGGGAAAGGTTTGGGGTTTTTTTTGCACCTTATGGTTAGGTTTAAGTTTCCCCTGTCCCTAGAGAAGACTGCATATGGCCCTGTTCAACCTCCTGCCCTGAAATGCTGCAAGAAAACCTTACAAATACCTTCCCTGCAGATCCTGCACCCGCACATGTGGCAGGAGCAGAATCAGGCCTGCAGCTACTTTTCAGACAACTGCAGAGTGGTGTAAAAACACAGAATGCTGTAAAAACCAATAACCTTTGAAGCACACCCCCTGAGTAATTACCCCATTCCCATCTAATGACTTAAAGATGTTATATTCCTCTCTGATTTGGCAACAACAAAGATTTTGACCTTATTAAAACCAGCCTGTCAGAAAACTACATGTCATCCTCTGAAAAAAAAAATAGA
>PPHD01001772.1:9356-40289 GCA_002909625.1 Bambusicola thoracicus
ACTGAGGTTTGGGATCCCACCATCCAGCACAGAAACATGTCTGGCGGGATGCTCGAAAGACTGAGCACCTCTTGGCCTCTGATGCACATGGCCCCAGTATGTGGGTTATTTGTGACAGAGGGAACACAGCACCAAACAAACTGAAGCTCCTGTTCTCCTATTATTCAGAAGGAATTCTCCCCTCCCTACTCGCTGCCTTTATGAAAACCAACCACAAAGCTTCCAGCAGGGACAAAAGCTCTTTCACTGCAAACTGACAAAGTTCACAGCCAGCTTTTCCCCAAAGAAAACATTTCTGCCTTCCAGCCCTGCCCAATTACCTCCACACAACACGTCTTTCAAGGTGACAGGTGCTCTGGGTTGGATGTAACCCGCTTACAGTCTGCAGGTGGATGTAGCCCCCCAGTGGTGAAAATAGACACAAACAACGATGCAGTTTTTGTCTGTCTGTGCATAGAAGGGTTTTCATCAAAATAACAAACCTTGGGCACTGTCTGGGTCCAAATGCTGAGGAAATACTCAAAAAGAGGCTGAAAAATGGGTACAGAAGGAGTTTCGTTTTGGGACTGCGTGGTAAACGAGGTTCTTCGAACCGCTCCAACACTCTTGGTTGCATCCCCGAGCCGTCACAGCCATTCCCCAGCCGTCCTTCGATCCAGCAGTGCCATCTTCAGGCAAAGCGACCGCCCTGCACTGCATCTCCGACACGTTTTGCTGTCCCCATGCTGCCACCACCAGAGCCCGGTGCTGTGACTCTGTCTGCCGTCAAATGTCCCCAACAGGTCAGTGCCATACGCAGGTAGACACAGCTCCGGCCAAGGGTATCCCAAACCTTCAAACCCCGAGCTGCGTTTGGCGTTTTCGGTTTTGCTTTTGCTCAGAGGGCTGTGAGGAGCTGGCACAGCTGCCCAGAGTCATGGTTGCCCCATCCCTGGAGGTACCCAAAGCCATGGATGGAGTCCTGGACAGCCTGAGCTGGGGGTGATGAGCCAGCCCTCAGCATGGGGTGGGGCTGGGGGGCTTTAAGGTCCCTTCCAACCCAACCAGTCTGTGATTTTATTTTCCTCACCTGTCTGGGCTGGAGCACATCTCCATGGCCTGGTTGCAGCCAGAACATCTCCTTCAGCAGTCTCAACACTGGTGTGGACTGTCCATCTGAGATGATGTGGTTTTCCACCTGCATGCACTGGGAATACTGCACCTTACAGGGAGAGACAGACCTTTACCTTCCAGCCACCCTTCCTCTTGCTTGCCAGCAGGTGACACGCACAGCCCTCCTTACTGCAAAATGACAGCAATTTCCACGAAGCTGTTTGCTCCAGCAGCAGTCAGCTTGCCCTGGGAAGGGTTGCAATTTAGCAGCACTCAGCCCAGCTGAGTATAATTTGCCATCAGCAGCACATTAGCCTGTGGGCAGCACAGCCCGACCCACTGATCTCAAACAGCCAAAGAATGCTTTTGAGCGTGCCTGAGCCAGGGGTGCACAGCATCACCCAGCCTGCCAAACAGTGCTGCTTATCTGAGGGCCTGAATTAATTAAGCCCTCAAATGCACGCGGCATGGGATGTAATGCTGAATTACAGCTGTTGCTGCTTTCCCCTGGCAGGCATAGAGGTGAGTGATTTGCTGCACCTGAGGCAGCTGATGGCAATGCTCAGGTCTGGGACACCTGTGAGCCCCCAGATGGGACCTGAGCCCTGGCTGGAGGTAGGTACTGAAGTACCTGGCTTTGGCTGCTCCAAGAGGCTTTTCACAGGCTCCCATCCTGCATGGGAGGAAAGCTCACCCTTTTATAAACATTCATAGAAACATTAAGGTTGAGAAAGACCTCTGAGATCACAAAGTCCAATTGTCAACCTACCCCCACCATGCCCACTGTTCAGCATATATTCAACAAGAGTCCGTCTGATTCAATAGAAATAGACCTTTATTAATAACATGCACGTTATATGTATATTTAAAATACATATACATTTTTCTACTATTCACTTTAGAAAACAATTTCATAAAAACCTTTCCAACAGGTCCCGAGTAATTTTAAACATTAAAAAGCCACTTTCCATCGTAGAATCAGTAGGCGTTATCCCAATGAGTTGGTGTACAGTCACCGTGTAACACAGCGCAGGCTCATGCATTCCTTTTCTGCCGAGTAAACCACGTCAAATATCGGATGGAATACTTGACATCAGTCATTATATGCAGTTGTGATTCCCTGCTGAGAGCACAATGTGGCATTTAAAAGCTGGAGACGGCTTTTTTACAACGGTTGGAGCTCACGTGAAGGCATTGCGGGTAGCGCAGAACCCGGAGGTGGCAGAAACTGGAAAAAGAGAAATTCGGGGACCGACCGTGGGGAGGAAAGCAGTCTAGAAAAGAGGAGAAGAGGGGATTGCCAAACTGTGGGGTGGGGGTGGTGCTTCCCAAGGCCCCGTGGGCACAGAGCCGGAGCTGCATGGCATGCACGGGGCTGTCTGTCAGCCAAAGGTGGGCTGCGGATTTGCATGTACAAAGGCTGTATGAGAATGGGACTTTAAGGCACCATAGTCCAGATACTCAACACATTCATTGAAAACAACAATTCCATTTACAGTGCAATATCAACATATTCCAAAAGCCAAGCGGCAGCTCTGCCATCGCTTCTCACCAGTAATTCAGCAATGGAGGAGCACGTTGAGGCAGGGCAGCCCCCACACTGCACATGCTGGGCATGGAGCACATAAAGGAGCCTCTCAAGGTTGTGCACAGAGAGGCACGGGCAATAACCAAGGTGTATGGTGGAGCAGAGCCCTACAATTTGGGGATGTCAGGTTGCAAAGCTGATTCAGTGCAGAGCCTCCTGTTGCTGCTCAGTGCCACCAGCTCAAGTCCAGCACTCACAGCCAGGCAAGAGAGTGGCACAGAGAGAGCTAAACTCTTTTAAACACTAATTACAGTCACATGTGCTGTTCTAAGATGACCACTCATTGTCCTAAGCCAGCCCTTCTGGGAGTGACCAGCTACCTTTGAGCAGGTCTGCCTGTGCCAACCAGCATCGCCTAATGAACGCTATCTCCAAGGCAACAGAGTCAGAGGGAAGGAAGGATCTTCCTTACATCCAGTGCAAACATAGCCTATGTGTGGGAGTTCCTACCGCAGTCATAGTGGAACATATATATACGTATATACTTATCGCCAAAATCTGACCACCTACAGATTCACACATCAGAGCCAGCAGAGCTGAATTGCAGCTACGAGTCCTAAAACAGAACAATCACTGCATGAAGCTGTATTAAAGGGCTGGTGCCCAGGAGCTTGGAAACGAAGTGATAGAAGCAGTACGTCATTCAAAAAGTGTCAAACATTTCTGGAGCAACTCGTGATGCTATTGCACAGTGCTTTATCACTGTAGATTATGGCTATCAAGCACTAAGGTTGAATGGCTGAATGTTGATCCACTTTTCACTGGCAAAAATCACTGCGTGAAGCATAAGACAGCAAAAACTTGAGCAGAAGCAACGTTCAGAGTTGTGGACCTGTAACTCAATTTCAAATCAAAGCCAGCCGCAACTTTCTAGGAAGAAAGAGCTGTAACATCTTCTGGAGCAAGTAGAAATTTAAGAAGTATTAATATCAGACAACAATTTTTTGTTCAAGAGGAGAAAACGTGAGTAAAGTGTTACCCTCTTTCACAGGTGCCCAAGTGGTTTTGTTGTCTGATCCCGGTTTTTGCCTGTGCTAAAAAGCATAGGAGCACACCGTGCTCTGTCAGAGGAGCTCGCAGTAGGCAGGAACGTACCTGCCCTGTTCAGCAGAGGAGGGAATTGTCGTTTGTGAGATGGTGGGATAATGCTTTTTTTCAGGTGAGGTTAAAGGCCTTAATCCTGCTGAGCATTCATGCCACTGCAGCAATTTGTATTTGATGTAAGACGTTTCATTTTTCAGGCCAGGACAATCCTCTGAGTGTAACAGAGCAGATCAAAGGGGAAAAGCACCCTAGCATTCGGTGCAGCTGCTCCATTGCTGTGAGTTCAGGCAAAAACAGACAAAAAGAGCAAAAAAAATGCATAAGCCAGGTCAGCTTAGAGCAGAATAATCACACTGACTGAACAACCACACCACACACTGTGCCCCCAATGCCCTCCTGGGCACAGGCACTTGCCACTGCCTCTGCCTGCAGTGCCCCATCCCCAGCCTTCCCACAGTACCAGCACTGCTCACACTCCCTGCTTTGCAGGCTATCCTTCTCTTGAAATAAGCTGTTGTTCTGCACTAATAAACTGTGCCTTGCTGCTGCTTTCTATCCTCTAAACCTGCACTGATGGGGCAGGAGTTCACATTGCTCCTCGCATCTCCTGCTCCTGCCCTCCCTCCTTTGTCCTGTGCTGTGAACATACGCCCAGCAGCTGAAATATTGCAGCTGAGATGCTCTGAGGTTTCTCCTGTAACCCCGCACTGAGCACAACCCGGTCAAGCAATGGTATTTCTTTGTACTTCAGAAATTGCTTCAGCCACATCTGCATGAGAAAAGACTTCCAAAACTAAAAACAAATTCTGTTCTTCAGCACGAATCTGCCTCCAGATGAGGGTGCTCTGCTATTTGCTTTGCTCGAAAGAGGCAGGGGTGACAGCCTGCCAGGCAAGGCCAGACTCCCCACAATAGTTCTGCAGCTCTGTAGGACAGGTTTGGGCTGTTGGTGTATTAGTTCAGCAGTCCTAGCTTCTGAGACACAGGTGTATCAGTCACTGATACATCACAGCTTGTTCATCACATTTCCCCAGGTTATAGTGCAATCATTGCTTTTGCTGGAGCATCATCTCTTCCCTTATTTTACTCTTTGGTATTTTCATGATATAGCTTTGGCAGCTATAAAACCTCCCACTCGTAGTCACCAATTTGCTGAACAGCTCTCATGTCAATCCACAGCTCATGAAATATATATTTACATATCCTAAGGTTAATTCCCAGGTCGAAATCAGACATTTCGGTTGGATGGGGCCCTGGGCAATCTGATCTAGTACTTGACCTAGCAGCTGGCAACCCTGCCAAAATGGGGGTTGGAACTTGATGATCCTTGAGGTCCCTTCCAACCCAAGCCATTCTATGGCCCTATGATTTCACTTCACCTGAAACCATTACCAGCACTGAGTAGCTTCATTAGGAGTACCTCTGAAGTTCTACTCTCATCTGTCACATACATTCATTCTCCATTCAGAGGAGTTACAACTGTTTTTCTGCCTTTCCATGTCAAAATCAATGATTACCTATTATTTCCTAGCACCAGTGTGAACCCCTTGCCAAACAGAAGGTCAGCATGCAGGAAGGTATGGGAGAAACAGCCCGAATGAAGCTAAGGGAACACGGCAACTGGACAAAGAAATCATCTGTCCTGTGAGCCATTCGATTCTGTACTAGAATAGCAAAGTAGATACCAGCTAAGAGATAATGTAAGTAAAAAGGTGAATGCAATTATTCTAAAAATAATAGTAATAACCTTGCAAATCTCATTAGAGTTTAAGTAGCAAGCGAGTTAGACTCTGACCAGCCTAAACAAAGGCCATTCCTTTGGCACTGGCTCCTTCATGTACAAAGCATTTCCTCAGAGAAACTTCCTATCTGTCCCTTTACAGTAACTGGCACCTGGCTCCTGGCTGCCCGACTGCTCCGCTACCTGGGACTCCCCTTCTGCTAAGGGTGGCACAACTGAACGGCAAAGTGATTTCCAATGTCTGTATCTACACACAGAGAACTGCAACGCAGCTTTGCTTCCACACAACACATTGCACGTGGGTGAGGCCCTCAGCATCACACCAGCCCTGCGTGTGCACGGTGCTTCATGGCCAATTGGTTAATAGTGGGGCTGCAGAGTGGTGCCTGAAGCACCCAACTCACCCCAAGCTGTTGAGTCCAAGCTCTGCTCCCACCTCACCATGGGCATCTCTGCAATCAGTGCCTCATCCTAACACCTCAGCAAGCAGTTCAAGCATTCAGAAACAAACATCGGTGGGTCTAACAGCTACTTTAATTCATTTTATAAATAAGCAATTGAGAATTTTGCTCCAGGTGGCTGCTTGTGTAGCCCATCCCATAAACGGCGTTCTCTGCAGAATAAGGCACAATGCGATACGAATGCAGCTCTTCATAATAGAGCGACTGGGAACAGCACTCGTGTACCATAAACTTCAGCCGTTTTCGTGAGTCAGAGTAAGCAGTCCTATAGCACGGAGCCTCCTTAAAGTACTCATAGCTCTCCCTCTCTGTCTCTAGGTGAATCTTCCTTAACAGATTGTTAATTAACACCGACCTACGGAGATAGGCTTCGGGATCTTCCAGGAATCGGAGTTTCTGGAGAGAAAGTTTTAGAATACAAGTCCGGTCCTCAGGGAGTATCAGGTGCTGGGGAGCAAAGAGCATCACACGGGTCTTTAGTAGGGAGGGATGGAACCGAGGGAGGATGGGAGCTGAAAGGAGAAAGCTACTCACTTTTGGACAATACTCATGGTAATCCTGATGTAGATGTTCTTCTTCTGCATATTTTCTCTTAAAGTAGGCTACTTTCGACGTCGTTAATGGATTTGGTAGGCCCCAATCAGATCAGCTCTGCGACAAATTAAGAGAGGAGATTTAGGTTAGGTGTAAGGAGGAAACTCCATATGGTGTGCTCCCCATCCCTGCAGGTGCCCAAGGCCATGGAGGGACCCTGGGCAGGCTGAGCAGGAACCAGCCCTCAGCAGGGGTTGGATCTGGGTGGGCTGTAAGGTCCCTTCCAACCCAAACCATGCTCCGGAGCAGTGACCACCGTACTGGAGCTGCTGCCATCAGTACCCCTACTGGTGACGGCTCACCGGACCACGGTAGGTGGTGACCCGAGCCCAGCTCCGGGTGCTGCTGACCAGCCTTGCAGCGAGCTCTCGCTAGATGGTGGTGTGGTCCCATGGCAACCCGGCCTCTATGGCGCTGTTGCTGCTCTCTGGGTAGCACAGAGTGCACGGAGCCTGCTCGATGCTCAGCCCTTCAGTGAAGGGAAGGGAGCGCAGAGCCCTGGGGGATCCCGCTGGCTGCTCCCAGCTGCTCCTCTCTACCAGAGGTATCACAGTGCTACATCGCTGCGGTGGGACCATAACTTTCCTTCTGGTGAACACCAGACAGAACGCAGACTGGGTTTTGGTTTCCAGTTCATTAGGCACGAGGTGCCTGTGTTTGGGGTTGACATCATCGTGGACAAAACCCTCTCTGTTAAAAGAAGTTTCTGTGGTTTGCTTTCAAAGGTGCTATTTTTTGGAGGGTTATTAATGGTGAATTTTAAAGTCCACAGAAAGTAACCACCTGGAGTCACTCACAGTCAGCTCTCGGAGCTCACGCTTCCTTCTCCAAACTGAGATGCCCTTACAGAGGTGCGTAAAACCTTGGCTTTCTGGGGCAATAAAGGACTTGGTTCTGGAATGCAGAATCTCTCCTATGGTAACAGAGCCAAATACACCACACAGATAGGAGAGAGCTCGTGGTGCTGGAAGGATCCCGCCACTCTCTCTGCGATCCTGCAGGGGTTGGGGGCACCTCTCCTTCCCTGGTAGGAGGGAGTAATGTGCTCTGCCTTCCTCCTTCCACATAAACCAATAGGAGGTGCCCGAAGAGGACAAATCCTTATAGAAGACTCTTTCTGTGTTTTCTCGCTGAACTTCAGGTTAGTGAGGATGGAGGTTTGCCATAAAGGACATTAAAAAACCTGGGCGGAAATCCTTAGGCTGGTGGATTAATGGCCTGTCTGGAGCCAAGTGGTGCAGCCCTGCTCTGGGACCCAGCATTGCTCTCAAAAAAAAGGACTCAGAAAGGGACTGTCCCTCCTTGCAATAGCACAATACCATGTTTCAGTCAACCTGGGCCACTGCACACAGCTCTCAGGAGCCGGGGCATGGCTATGGTCTTTGCAGCACTGCCAACCCCAGGCAGCTGCAAAAAGTGGTCCAAATGCACAGCCTTCACTGCTGGCAGGTTTTAACCTACATTTGAATTACACTGGAGACAGGGCACCCTGGGCATTTAACTACTCTGATACTGCTTCTCCTAGGTTAAAACCTCCCCACTGTGTTATCTGAACACAGGCAGAAAAGCATTTATGCTCCCAATGCTGTGGGATAGGAGAACATCACAAGGACTCAGGGGAGACCTTATAGCTCTCTACAGTGACCTGAAAGGAGGTTGTAGCGAGGTGGAGGTCAGCCTCTTCCCCTGCATAACTAGTGATAGGATGAGAACCAGCCCCAAGTTGTGCTGGGGGGTTTCAGGTTTCTTCTCTGAAAGAGTGTCCAGGCACTGGAACAGGCTGTCTAGGGAGATGGTGGAGTCACTGTCCCTGGAGGTGTTCAAGAAATATGTAGATGTGGTACAAAGGGACATGGTCTAGTGGGGAAATATTGGTGAGAGGTGACTGGCTGGACTGGGTGATCTTGGAGGTCTTTTCCAACCTTAATGATTCTATGATTACAGTTTTCCTCAGACTTATCTGAAGAGGACAGAGGTATGAAAGATGAAGTGATGTTCCTTCCTATGGCCCCATCGGGGATGGGAATATAGCCAAACCTGGAGTGCAGGCTGAGCCAACCAGGGGCTGTTGTTCTCCTTCAAAACAAGCTCCTAAGTTATAAAACTCACTTCCTGGTGGCTTCCACTGAAAAGGCTGAAAGCACAGCCTGTGTGCTCTGCATGCAGAACATGAGCAGAGGCAGGACAGAAACCCGGGGCATGCAGAGCATCACCGCTCAGCCCTCCATCTCTTCTCCATCTCCCTTGAGATGGAGGATGACAACTGGGACACCATTGGCCCTAAGGACAAACGGTCCTGAAGAAGGACCAGCAAACTGCTTGGAGTGGCCATGCCAGATGGACAGGAAGAGGCTGTGTTCAGGAACCATGGAGATGTGACACAAAGGGACACGGTCAGTGGGCGTAGCGCACATGGGTTGGGGTTGAACTTGGGCATCTTAGAGGTCTTTTCCAACTTTAGTTTTTCCATGATTCCATGAAGTTTCCTGCTGCTGGCCCCATCCCATTGCCCTGTCCCCACCACTGGGCTGCAAGGCTGATTTTAAAAGGACACATTCCCACCTGCAAGCACAAAGCTCCTCAAAGACCAAGAGCAGAGCAGACGCAAGCTGCTCGGTGCTGGCTGTCAGCAAAGCTCAGTGGCTCCAGCCCTGCAGGACTCCTGAAAGTCAGTGCGGACTGCCTGGCCAGGCTGCAGGCACGCACGGTGGTAGTAATGCGGCAGTGAATCAGACCCTTCGTGTTTTGTTTAAATATAAACATATTGAATCAGTGCTTTTTTGTGCGGAAGGCTATTCTCGCCAGCCAAGTGTTTTGACAGCTACAGCAAGGTGGTATGAGTCACTGCCTCCGCCTCAGCCAGCCTTGGAGACAGATACATCTTAATCACATTACATTTTTTCAGCGCCGCACCACAATCCCAGGCACGGGGCCAACCTTCCCCCCAGGGATGGAGCGGTGGATCCTGAGTGCGAAGTTTGCCCTCCCCGCCCGGCCGAGCCCGGCTGCTCGGAATGCACGCAGCAGCGCAGCGGCTCCCGCTGCCATTAGCGCTAATGGAAGTTGGGAGCATAAATCCCATGTGTGGCACTGAGGGGATGGAGGATGCTGCCTCCCGGATCTCCCCAGCGCAGCTTCATGAGGTCTTTAACTGTACTTTCAAATACGTGCCCGTTCCTACTCCTTGCTCTGGGAATAATTACGGCGCTGCGTGGACCCACAGAGTTATTAGGCATGTTTGGGCAGAGGGTTATCTTATCTAAATTGAAATGGAAATTGATTTATAGCATGGCAACTTCACGATCAAGCTGCAAATGGCACAAAATAGTCTTCACCCGCCCCAGGGTCCCCCATCACACAGAGATAGAGCCTCTCCACAGCATGAATTAGTGCTGATGGTCCCAGGAGGGCTGCAGGTCAGAGGGGGGTTTAGCAAATGAGTGAGCATCTGAGAGAAAGCAAAGATTGTGCTTTCCCACCTCAGGCACTGGAAGGGGGACTGCCAGCCCCGGGTCTGCAGGTTGTACAGAGTGCTGCTCTGGGTGCCTGTTTTTCCCACCTTTCCTGGGGAAAGGAACGCGTCCCTGCAGCGCGGTGCTGCAGTGCTGGGGCTGGAGCAGCTGCTGCTCTCAGTGCATCACTGCAGATGGCTGCAGGGGAAACTCGGGGGCTCACTGGGTGAGCTGGAGCCAACGGCACCTCACACCTGAAATGTGCCGGTGCCCCATGGAGATTCCTATCACCTCACAGGGGGATGGAAGTGCAAGAGAGCTGGCTGAGATGGAGAGCACCTCTGAGCATCTCCTGCATGCACAAATAGAAAACCCAATGCTTCTGAGCATGCAGAAATGGGTATTTATTATCAGCAGGAGATGTGACTTTGACATGGCTGGAGATACTGCCGTGTCCTTGCAGCTGGCATCAAACTGCAGTGATGAATTCCCCTGCCTCTAACCTCAGCCACACTGCAATCACAGAGTGCTCAGCTGAAACCCTGCTCTGATTTCACATCACACTGCTGCATTTCTCAGGACAAGCAGCTCAGGTCCAGTTAGTAACACAGACCACCAAAACAGGGGCAGAGAACTTGTGAACGGGAAACAGTGCCAGCCCATGAGTTTCACGTGGACTGACAATTGCAGAGGGTAGGGATGGATCTCCCACTCCCCACCCGGGCACAGAAATCCCCCTTGATTACCCGAGGGAAGGCAGCAGCCTTGCTACTGTCTGGAGCTGTGGCTTTGCACTTTAAAACTGCCTTCTTTGGGGCTTCTAATTGCTTTACAGATCTCCCTAGTTCATCTGTGGGCAAGACACAGGCATCAGGATAGCTCTCATGAGCGCATGAAATCAGAGACACAGTGATGGGGTGGTTGCTCTGCTCCCTTTCCCTGCAGCCCTGCTGCCTCCATCCCTCTGACCAAGGGAACGGATAAAGCTCAGCCAGATGCAGCAAAGAAACAGAATAACATCCTATCTCCATCTCAGTCCCCCTTCAGTAGAAATTTCCCTCACTCCAAAGCCCGGTTAGCAATAGTTGGCAAACGTGGCAGTTACCTGAGGATGTGGAGTCAGTCTGCAAAGGGTCTCTCTGGGATGACGCCAGCAGTCCCGGTGAGATCTCCTCGCACGGGCTCAGCGAGCATTGCTGGCAGCACGGCCCCGCAGAACGTCACCTGTGGGGGGACCAAGGGGGGACATGGCTCAGGTGGCAGCAGTGGGACGGGCACGAGAGGAGAAAAAAGGAAGAGCAGTGTTCTGGTGTCACATCCAACTCATAGAATCGTTAAGGTCGAAGAGACCACTTAGACCGTCTTTTCCAAACTCCCCCCGACTTCGCCCTCGCTTCCCGGACAGCCTTTCAGACATAAACCAGATCATGAGGAAAAACCACGTCAGCCTCTCAGCGGTACGGCTGTAATGCTCCCAGAGTGAATGCTGCACACACAGCTCCTCAGAACACCCGGAAGTTTGCTGAGCCAGAATGCAGCCTGAGCACAACCTCGTGAAACTGTGCACTGCTTTCCCCATCAGCTCTTGTCAGCCTCACAGGAAAGCTAAAGGAAAGGATACTACTGAAACCACAGCATCATTTGGAGCAGCAGCGTCCACTTCCCATCACATAGCCCCCCTCCCCACCCTGCACTGCCTGCAGAGTAACACAGCTCTGGGGAAAGTCAGATTAAGGGTTCTGTGTCACAGGATCACTGCATTGTGCATGTGCCCATGTTTGCCTTCTCAAGGGTTCCCAGGGCGCCGTGCCTTTGGAGGCTGAGAAACATCAACAGATCCGTGTGTGCAGACCCAGCTCTGCACCTCTATGTCCAGAGATGCTCATACTGCCTATGTCCACGTATGAAGAAAAAGCAGATCTTAACACTGTGAAAGATAGAGGAAAACAGAGCTTGGTTGTGTGTGCGTGCGAGTCTCGCAGCTAGAACACATCTATATTTAGGTGGCTGTCTCATCCCTGAGGATGGCACTTAGCAAACAGGCAACAGAAAGTAGCTCTGCTTACTTTGCAGAGTTTGCCCATAGGAAGACAGCAGACGGAGCAGCACCTCGGTGCTCAGCCCGTAGCCCTGCAGGACCTGCGCTGCACCCGGCTCGGCTCCGTGCCCTCTTCCACCGCACTGCAAAGCCGGCAGCTCGCACATAGAAAACTCCCTCCGTGCCAGCAGCCGCCCGCAGCCCGGCCAGCAAACGCCGCGCTCTCCGACTCGCTGTCCGCAGCACCCTCAGCCCTGCGGCACTCACCCGGCGATCCCCGGCTCTGGTGGGAGAGCTGCTCCCGTCCTTCGTCCTTTCCCGGCCGCTCCGAGCTGCTGGCTGCCGCTGGAGGTGGTGGCACTGGTGGCAGCTCCTGCGGGTCCCTGCAGCCACTGAGGAGCGCATCACCGCCCGGCTGCAGCCCGCGGAGGTGGGCGCCCAGATGTGCCCGGCACGGATTGGTCCAGCGGGAGCAGATGTTGCCCGGTTGCTAGGAGCGTTGCTAGGCGCGTTGCTAGGAGACGGTGACGCTCTCCCCATCACTGGCGCTACTCGAGGCTGCGGGGAGGGAGGGGAGGTCCCGGCAGGAGAACGGATGGTCCGTGGTGGGATGGGAAGGGCTGGAAGGGACGGGACGAGACAAGATAGGACGGGATGGGATGGGCAGGGCGGGACGGGAAGGGACGGGAGGATAGGATGGGGAGGATGGGACAGGACAAAATAGGACGGGATGGGAGATGGAGTGGAACAGGATGGAATGGGTTGGAATGGGGAGAGGTGGGGTGGAACGGGATGGAATGGGAAGAGGTGGGGTGGAATAGGATGGGATTGGACACGATAGGATGGGGAGGATGGGACACACACATTGTGGCTTGTCGGGATGCAGTGTGCCACAACTCAGAGCTGGAAAGGAGATGAGTTACTGCCAGGGGCATTGCAGCAGGGCAAAGGATGGGGAAGTGAAAGGCCATAGCTAGGAGGGGTCAGCCCTTCATGCCTTGCAGGTGGAGAGGACAGCTTATGTCCCATATGGGCAAGTTGAAGGGGGTATAGAATGGAGCAGCAGCTGCAGGGGAAAGGATGCCAGGTAGCTGCCCAAGCACAGGGAGACAATGAGACTGGGATAAACCCAACTCAGTGCCTAGAAGGGAGGGAGTGGTGGGTCTGACTGGGGACTGCTGGTAATGCATACTTACAGTCTGCTCTCCTTCTGGGTCACATTCATCTGCCCTCTCACCCCATGCCCACGTTCCCCTCTGGGCACACTTACCATTCCTTGAGTATTTCCCACACCCCATTAAAGTGCCCTGGCTGGGGCACATATACCACTGACCCCAACGAGGCACCATAGCACCCTGAAATCCCATGGGCAGAAATAGGAATTGCTTCCTGAAGAGATACCACACGGAAAAACAGCCCAAACAGCAGCTCAGTAAGGCATGGGGCAACACAGGCATTTCTGCTCAGATGGGGCATCAAGCTCTTGTTATCCCCATTACCAAGGGTCCAGCCAGCAAGGCTCAGGGAAAGTTTAAAAAGAGTACATAAAATTTTACATGCATAAGGCAGTGTGTGCAAAGGGCAATTCCTTTTCCAAAGACCCCGAACTCTATATGCAGATAATGGCAAAGAGAAGATTAATATAAACATATGCATATATATGTCAGTTTCTCCCATACAGCAGTATGTAGGGCTTTTCCTTGCAAGACGTGAGCCACCCCTGACTTGGGAAAAGCTTTTGGAAAAACACGTCAGTGTCAGTAGCTACAATGAAGTTAATGAAACAACATTGGTTTTCATCAGCTCAGCAGCTTGAGCTCTCTGCAGCATCCTTCCCCAAGAGAAAACCTCCTCATACAATACATACAACTATCGTGGATGCCACCATTGCTTCCAAGAGCTCATGCCACAGCCACCCTGTCTGGGTGGCAGTTCTCTCCATGTTATGCTCCATCTCTACTTTGGAAGGTTTGCCAGTGCTAAATCAAGGCAAGGTGTTATGGGAACACATCTATTCTGGCCCCAAGCTGAAGATCCTGGACAACTCCCTGTCTCCAGTGATCTGGAAGATAGAGGCCCCGGACACATCGTGTCTGGGGGTGTTATTGCTGGTGGGATACACGGAGATCCCCTCCTGCTTGTTGCTCCAAGGTCTGCAGGAAGGTCCCATAGAGCAGAATGCATCAGGCTTGGTCCTCTTCCCTCTTACATGGTGGAAACTCCTCATTTGGCACTCACCTGATCAATACCTCATCCAAATTTTACAGCACTGGCTTTTGGCAGGCCCAAGTCCCAGTTTTCAAACATCAACACAGCAGCCTCAGACCAGTTACTCCTTCTCACAGAGTCACAGAATGAATGGTAGAAAAGATGTCTGAAATTACCAAGCCCAACCCCAGCCCACCCCCTCCATGCCCACTGCCCATATCCTTCAGTGCCACACCTCCATGGTTCTTTAATGCCTCCAGCTACAGTGACCCCACCACTCCCTGGGCTGCTGTGCCACTGCATCACCACTCCTTCAGAGAATTCTTTCCTAATACCCAACCACAGCACCTGGATGTGTTGGGCACTAAGCATGCACCACCATGCATGTGCCTGCACGCGTCTCCTCTGGTCTGTGCAGCTGAAGAGCAGATCCAGCCACGTACCTATTGCAAACTGCCTCAGAAGTTCCACTTTTTTTTTATTGAAAAGTCAAATGAACTCAAACTAATCTCAGATTTGAATTTTCTGGGACAATAGGAAGGCACTGGAATTTAATTGATTTTGATTACCTGCCTTATTATTATGCTGCCAGTAGCGATAGTTCAGGTTGGTGTAATTTTAAATTTACTGTGAGATGAATCTGACATTTCTCCGCTGTTGAACAGAGGACTTCAGCAACGCTTCAGCTCTTCACAAAGATGTCATAATTAATACAGTAATCTCTCTTCAGGATATGGAGATAGAAAAGGAAGACACGGTGGCACGTACTCTGCATCCAGGAGCTGAATGAATGACGGATGCGCTACTCCAGTGTTCCTGAGATTTACTGTAGTGGGTTTTTTAACATTCAACACAATTTCTGCTGCAAAGACACCTCTTCCCCTCTCCTGTCAGCACACGAGTGGGAATTATTAGCTGGCAATAATTTACAGCCATAAGGTCATCTAATCTTCCCCCAGCTGGCTCCAGGAAACATTTCAGTCCCCTGAGAAGCCTGGAGCAAATTTTTCCAAAATCCAAAGCTTGCTGCTCTCTTCAAGGCAGCTTGAGCCTTTCTATCTCATTCCCTTCCCACCAGGTGTGCATTCAGCTCCCCAGCTAAAGAC
Organism: Bambusicola thoracicus; assembly: GCA_002909625.1. Classification (NCBI taxonomy): domain Eukaryota; kingdom Metazoa; phylum Chordata; class Aves; order Galliformes; family Phasianidae; genus Bambusicola; species Bambusicola thoracicus. The sequence continues at coordinate 24,681 of PPHD01001772.1, forward strand.
AGGGTTTGTATGAAATTGGGCTAACAAATGCTTGGGATAAGCGTTCCAGCTTGGGAGCTCCAGCCTGGGAGCCCCTCTTTGAGCCATTGAAGCTGCAGCAGGAGAAGCAGACCTGAGCAGTCACACTGATGTGCTGGTAAGCATACAGTGCAGCTAGCAGGCTCACTGCTCTGACATGGGGGCATCAACTCCCTGCATGTCGCCATGTGCAGATCTAAATCCTGCTTTCCACTGCAGTAAGTGATCTGAACACTTGGTCATGCGAACTGAAGGAAGATGTGCAGCAGTTGCTCCATCCCACCCCCAACTCATCCCACCCCACTCCATCACATTGCATCCCATTGCACTGCGTTGCATTGCATTGCATCCCATCCCACCCCACCCCATCCCACCCCATCTATTGTCATGGAGACATGATCCATGCCCTTCCCTCCCACGGGAAGAGTTTTCCCATCTGCCAGGGATGCCTGGCTGGGAGTTGCTGCCCAGCTGAAGCACATGTTGTTTTCGTGCAATGGAAATTAAACAGAACTGTGAACTGGGACCAAAGTCTCTATTGACAGTGATATTATTTGAAAAGATAAGACTTCAAATGCGTACTGCACAAGATAAAACGTGGGCAGGCAGACAATAGAAGAGTAGGATGTTGATGGGTTTGATTTGTTTTTCTTTTAAGAATTTGGAAAGCAGGATAGCCCGGCACAGTCAGTGCTATAATACAATAATTAACATGTATTTTAACATGGTTTCGAGCAACTGGGAATATGAAAAAAATAACCAAAAACAGAACATTACCACTAACTTTACTGTAACTGCCAAGTAGAATTAGAAAAAAATCAGCTCCTTCATCTCACAACAGTTACATCTCCTCAAGCCAATCATTAAAGACACATGAATTAAATTAATGTGCCCTTCTGAACTGAAGCACCAAACACTGAAAAGGTGTGTGCATAGGAGCACCAGTGCTCCCAGGCAGCACAGACCTCCTCAAGTGCTATAATTTCTCAACACAGCCAAAGGGACCCACAGACATAATGGCAAAAATCACTTCCAAGTGGGCAGAGGGCATTGGATGAGAGATACCTGAAATGCACATTTGAACACGGAGCAGCCGGAGATGTGAGTTGTGTCCCGGACCAATTTCCATCCCTGGCCTGGCCCATTTGGCTGAGGTGTTCCCAGATGTTGGCCCATCACTGCCCACCTGGGTGAGGAGCTCCCATGATGTCCAAGAACTCTGCTTTTCTGCTCCATCTTGCAATTCATCGTGCCAGAAAACTTGTTGGTATATGACAAAGTGTTAAGGGTTTGTTTTGTTCTATTGACCTGTTTACACTTAAAAAGATCAACAGTGAGACTTCAGCAGGCAGCTGGAGAGCAGCAGAACAAACACAGCCTGTTCTCCTATCCATTTGTGCTCTTTCTTCCAACCAAGCACCCCAACACCAAAACCCAAATTCCATCGCATCCCCAGGAGGCAGCTCACCATCGCACCGTCTGACCTCCAGCTGTCAAACTTGTCCCTTTCCACCTCTCTGCGAGTGCTCCTCTGCCAGGTAACACAGTTTCTAGAAGCATAACTGTCTTTGAGCCATCTACCCTTCTTTTGTATGTGATTGAAATTGGCCAAACTGCTCAAAAACGGGGATGGTGGGGGAGAGACTGGCGAGGAGACAGATGGCAGACAGCTCAGCTCCTCCAGCCTAAATTGGGCTGATTGAGACGTGGGAATGCTTTCACCCTCTCATGAAAAATTCTATCACTCTTTCGTTGAAATTCCAAGCTTAGTTTCACGACATTCAAAATGTGACTTTTCCACCTGGCCAAAGCTGGGATGACATGAGGGATATCTTGGCAAAACAGCACTTGGTGCTCCGCCAAGGAGCGAAGCAGCTCTGAGCAAGGAATTAAAATGCAGCTGGAGGGAGAACAGAGTAATGGGAATAAAACAAAGCAAAACAAGGCAAAACAAAATGTGGAGTTTGCTGAGGAACTGAGGATGGGAGATGGCAGCATGAATTTTAAATGCATTTCAGGAAAAAAATGGATGGGGAACGCAGTAAGCCCAGCCACCCCACCAACACCAGTCCTCAGCAGAGCAACAAAACTCAGTTTGCATCAAAGACTGGTACCAGTGGCGTCCTGGAGAGCCAGCCCTGCGGATCCCAGAAGGGATTCAGAAATCCTGGCTCCCCATATTGGTACATCACCGCTCTCTCAGTGCTCTGAACACTCACAGCTCAGAATCACTACTTTTGAATTATTCCTTCGGCTTTTGTCTTTTCCTGCCTCAACGTGGGCTTGGGTTACAACGGCTACCTGATGGAAGTGTACTACACACCAGCACATCATGGTCAAAGGCACAAGCGAGCCAAGTGGCCATTAGAAAGGGACGTGACCCTCACTGCTGCTGGGATGTGCTTGGCCTTGCATTAGCCCAGTGTCAGCTCCCCAGCCCAAGGGACCAAGCACACGTTGATGACACAACACACACTGATGAGACAGATAACCAAGAGCAGCCCTCATGGGAGAGGCAACGTGCAGACAGACGGGAATGGGGAGGGGGGGATAATTCCCATTCCCCCCAGTTATGCATTATGCACTGGCCACCTGCATCTTTGTTCTGGACAAAACACGTCCACCTCTCCTAGATGCATATTCACTCGATTCTGCCACAATAAGAACACAAAGGAAGACACGCTGGTTTTGCATGTCTACATGAGCCATCTGCTTCTATTTTATTGATAAAAACCTGCTCACTGAAACAAAATAAGACTGTTTCTAAGGTGTGGATGGTTGTATGTGTGTGTGGGGGGGTAATTTCAGCCCAGAATTCTACAGAAGCTGGTTTTAATGCTTTTTTTCTTTTTTCCCAGCCAGATATCATTGAGACATTAGCATTCCTAACACAGCATATAATTAGCGAGAGGCAATATATTGTATGATCATGCACGTTAACACTTAAGTAGAATAAAAATGTTTCATTGTCAAGTAAATGAAAAGCTAAGAATAAACCCATATCACTCTTCCTGTTGAATATCCAAACATCTTTTCATCGTATTTTTCATCCTTTTTTTTTACATCAGTTTTGCACTTCAGCTCCTCTCTTTCAACCACATGTAGCAAGTGAAACGATGCTGATACCATTCCAATGGCCACACCAGTCAGTTCCAGCCCTTTATTAACTACGTAGAAGGTACAGCTTTTCAGTGCCATCTCTGAACCTTTACAGAAGTGAAAAGGGGATATGAATTTGTTTTGTATAACATTCAGAGTATGAATAACTCTCCTTCTATAGACATATTTATAACTGAGCAAGAAATTCAAGCCCCACAAGCCTTGCTGTGGACATGAGGTGCTATCCCATGTCCTGGGAGGTGTGGGAGAATGCGCCCAGCCGGAAATGCAACAGCAAGACATAAAATCTGACCCTGCCAGAAATGGTGCATTGTTCCAGCAGGGAAAGAAGCCAACGTGCACTAAAAAACAACTAATTTAGTACAGTATGCTTAAATCAACAGTCAGATATACATCGAACCGTGCCGCATGCAAAGGCCTTGGGGGCACAATACCTAAAAAACATTTTTATATACACATGTATAAATGCCACGTGGTATTTCAATGCTAAGTCGACCAAATGAATACTTCATTTATTCTTCATGACAAACAGAAGGCCAAACTCTGCTGGGAAAGTGTCACAGAAGAGAACAGAGCCCAGCAAGACAAAACTCACAGCTGTGCTAATGGGAAGGAGGTGGGACTGGTTTAATTGGGAACCCTGTGCTTGAGATGCCACACAGTGACAGCAAGAGACTGGAGAACAGGTTTTGTACTGAGCACCATACACAGAAGATATTGCTGCCAGGCATGGCCCTGACTCGGAGTGGATCTCTGCAGATGTTAATGAAAGGATGGGAGATGGTGTGAAGCAAAAGCACCTGGAAAGTGTTAACAAAACAACTGGGATGAGGAAAACAGGCAGCCTTCCTCCCACCTCACCAGCAGCAGGACTGTGGTTGGGTATGTCCCCATGGCAGGCAGGACCCAAATTCCCCACTGGTTCCCAGAACTTTTACCTGCCGTACCCAACTGCTGGGTATTCCCTGATCCTTCCTCCCATGTGGGAGCACAGGGGAAATAATCTGACTTTCAGCCTCCTGTTCTGAAGGGGGTGAAGCCTGCAACATTCCTGCTGCACCCCAATCCAGGCAGGTGGTTTGCACGGAGAAGAGAGGGATTGGAACACTAGAAAAGATGAATGATGCCTACCAAGTTCTTTATCCAAGCTACAGCATTGACCTATATCTGCTTCATAAAGGTGAAAAAACATGGATAGCTGTGTGGGCTGAGCAGGAACATCTTCCTGCTGCCAGCTGGCAAACAGCTTGGGGATTACAGCATGAGGATTAATAGCCTTTGTCATTTGTAAGTGCAGATGCTAACCTTACTCACATGACGGACTGATCTTCTTTGGATTCTGTGCCTGTTTGCTGTTCCAGAAAGATGACCTTGGGCTGCTGTGAGAGACAAAATATTTACACATTCATTTCTTAAGACCTACAGTGTAGGCTGCGGGAAGGCACGAGCTCACTCTGTGCTGGGGAGAGAAAAAAATAAGAAAGTGCTGGATGCCTTCAGCAGTTCTGGAACTAAGGAACTGAGGTGGGAAACAAGGGAAACAGCAAAGCCGCAGCTCAGCAGCAATGCGAGCACTCAGCCTTCCCTCTCCACCACCGTTCTGACCACCATTGGGGGCTTTCACTCCTTGCACAACCGCCTGTTACATCTGCACCAGGTTCCCAATAAAAGCCCACATTAGTTATCCTGTCTTTCTTTCCAAGCTGCAAGACCTGTCAGCTTCTGGCTGCATTTATCACTGAAGAAGATCAGCTGGATGCCAGCATCACTGCCTGAGGTAGGAGAACGTTCCGGTGGGTAGCTCTCGCTGCAGGGAAAATCCTGCCTCCCTCAAAGAGCGAGCTCTTCTACAAACCCTGACTGCTTTCTCTTCCCCTCTAACCATAGTTGCAAACATCACACTCAGTACATTTTAAATGGAAAGCGGATGCTCCTGCATGCTAATTTCTTCAGGCTCCGCTGTCCTTTTACAAAACACACACACACAAAAAAAAAACCAAACCAGGAGGAACCAAACAGAAGAGGCTGTTTCCTCCACCCTTAGCTCCACCCACACGGGGCTGAACAGGTGTCACAACCTTGTAAACATTAAAGCATCACAACCCAGACAGCACCATTCCCACTCCATAAGCGTGGAGGCCTTGGTGGCAAGCACCTCAGGACAAGGCCACGCGGCCTCGCTCAGCCTTTATGTCCCCACCATTTTGTGTGAAAGGCAGAAGGCAGCTGAGAGGTAGAGAGATGAAGTGTGGTGATTGTACAGATTAAAGATGATGATAAACAGGGGAGTGAGGAAACCTTTGTGGGCACGTGAGCTCCAAGGCCAGCACCAGCTTCAGCTGAAGGAGAAGTGAGCGGCCACCAGAGGAATGGCCTCCTCTGCCAAGCAGCCACCTTGGGCTCTGTGCTGGAGAGATGATCGATAGCAGCTGGCAGCCTTCGGTTCTGTGAGTCTAAGAACATCTGAAGACGTCCATGACTGTAGATCAATCAATTATGTAAAGCACCAAGTGGCTCTGCAGCCACTAAAAATACCAAATTACCTCACACAATACCAGAACCGTAGGGGTTGAAAGGGACTTCTGGGCATCATCCAGTCCAAACCCCTGCCAAAGCAGGCTCCCTGTCTCCACCCACTGCCCTCCATGCCCCCAGGAACCACACAGCCACATCACTCTGTGATGGAGCACTGCACAGCAGGGCCCGAGTAATTAAAGCCAGTGGTAGAAAGGAAACCCAAACTAACCAAATCGTGCTGCAGACAGTCCAGAGAAAGCCTTCACAAACAGGCACGTCAGTCAGCTGTTGCTGCAGCACAGTGGGCTAAAAGAGGTACTCGGTTCTGTGGGCAACAGTTGAAAGTCGGCATTATTGCAGAGAATACAAACGTGGTGAGATCACTCTGTTCTGTTGTCAATACACATTAAAAACAAGAAATAAAATAAGAGCAGAGAGCCTAGCAGGACAGGGATGTGTTGCTGGAGAGAGACCAAGGAAGGAACAGACTGCAGTTAGCTGAGCGATGCTGCTTGAGATAGAGATGGATCCAGAGCACTTTGCCCACAGCATTCTGGGCTTAAGCCAGTGCAGTTAGCTCCTTCCCACACAACGGTTTTGTGGTTTTGGAGCTTTTTTCCCCCTAGAGAAGAAAATTCAAATAACCTCTGTGGGGATTCCAGACAGTGGTGTCAAAGGAGATAAATTATCTTAGAAAATGTGCATTATTCTGCACTACACAGAAGTACCTGCATAGTCAGGCCATGCAAGCACCCAAGCATTCCCAGAAGCAAGTCAGCTGCTCACCCCATGGCTCTGCTCCCCTCCTGGAGCCTCACAGGAGCCCCAGCACAGCACACATGGGGATGGAGGCCAGAGAGGCACAGGGCCCAGCTCCAGTGGCCATCACCTATGGAGAGCTAAGTGTGAGGCAGGATTCCCAAGGAATGGAAGCATGCCTGGAAATTCAGACTTCTCAGCCACTTCTAAAGGAAACAAGGGGTTATAGCAGTGACTGAAAGGGCAGTGGTATTTACATGAGAAAGACCAGGAGCACAAGGCCAGCCTGTGTCAATGTTAGCAATAACTAATTCAATCTGTCTATGACAAGAATTATGGGAGCTCTGAAATCAAGGGGAGCTGCAGCTAAGCCTTCTTCATTTCACAAATAGTCAACACTGTAAAGAAAAACAAACCAGAAAACCAACAAAAGTCCTGAAATACAGGTAGCAAACATGAGCACCCTCAACACCGTTCATCCCAAGATTCATAAATTCCTCTGTGCTTCAGTAGGAATTTAATGAACTTTGCAGATGTACTGCTCAAGGCATGGATGTGCCAACAGGTTTGGCAGCAGCTCCAAACAATGCTCCCCCTCACCTCATCCCCTTATCCTTCCCTCCATTTTCCCCTTGTAAAACATCAGGCCAAAACGTTATTGCAATGATGCAGGAAGCTGCTTCCATCTGAGAGCAACGTTTTAACATGTGCTCAGATATTAACAGACTCTATGTATGCTGATGTCTCTTGCTTTCCTCTGCCTCCTAATATTCCATAGTGGAAATATACTTTAACATTCAATTCAGTTTGTGCTGCATCTTCAGAAAAGATCTAGATATGAAAACAGCATGCAAGCCCAAAATTAGTTCACTCCATTGCTTTTTAAAACTAGCCTTTCCAATAATTCTTTTTAATCACACAGTTATAAATCAGGGTTATCTTCAGTTCACTTGTGAAACATGCTACCAATTTATACTTTTCCCTTAGCTAATCATTAAATTAAGCATAAGCAACACTTTATAGGTTCAAGAAGATACTAAGAGAATCTGAACAAGTTTATTATACACATCTCAGATAATAAAATTACTTATAAACACTTGTATATACATTTCATGCAGTTCAGGAACAAATGCAGAAATTGGAAAACCACTGAAATCAGTAAATGCACCTTTTGATTTGGTCTGTTTTCTGTACTTCTTCCAGAAGACAAATATAAGGTAAAAAAAGCCACACTTAGACTGGTTTGCTTATTATTACCACTCAGATGCTTGTTATCTGTCCTACTGGCAACACAGCAGAATTAACAGTGCAGTCAAAAATGCAGTTGTATTCAGGTTAGATCCTGATTTGAGATACAAAGCCTCAGTGGTGCAAAGCAGGTACTGTGTCAGCTTATCCAGGCAATGGAGGACAATCCTCCTGCATAGTGCAGTCTCACTGGAAAACGATGCCCAGGCAGGTAAGAACATACAAAGCCACGACCTGTAGGGTTTGTCTCACTCACCCCAGAAATTCTTCTCAGTAAGATTATCCTCACTTGTTGGGCTGCCATGTGAGGACAGACAAAGCCTGTGTGTGTTACACCAAGTGATAACCTGCATCTACCACACCACTGCCCAGTGGGTGATCACTAGCCTGAGTGTGATGCAAACCAGCGCCCAGGCTCTATTTTGGTTTAACAGCCAGTGCTGAAACTTGCACAGCACCATTGAATGGAAGGAGACATCTGCGGTGCAAGAGATGGAATTTGGTTCCAGGCTGGTAAATGACAGAAACAAAACATGAGGTGATTCAGAACAGAGAAACCTTTCCGGCATAATATTTCCATCCTATCATTACAAGGGATGAAGAAACACCGATCCTCTTCTAAAGAGCTCAGGGAATTAAAATCAGGCAGTTGATGGTATGTGAATATCTTGGCACCTTTGTGTCTACATACCATCACTGCCCAAGAGAATCCACATCCTCTGCTGTGTCACACGCAGTTTTCCAGAAGCTAATGAGAGTGCAATGTTCAATAGTAAAGCAGATGAAGACTCCTTCCCTAGCCACTGATTCTACAACGTTAACTCATGGAGATGGGCAAAGTGATTAAAATGGAAACTAACAAAGCAGTCTGAAAAGTAACTACATAAAAGTGCCGTCACATAATCCAGCGAGTCTACTCCCTGCAAGCTGCGCCTCTAGGAGTGGCTCTTGGATCCTACTTCACCTGTTCTGGTAGGAGAGACTGTCCCGAAGACAAGGTGACTTAGTCTGGCATTCTTTACTGCTCAACATGCCAAAAATGGTCCTCTTTCCAGTCCCCGAAGATGCTACAGATAGCCCATTTGAACAAGAGCCCTCAGCAAATTTGAGTTGTGCTTAACTGAACAACAGAGAAATCATGGATCAAAAGCTTTTCTGTATAATGCTCACAGAAATGCTTTTCTGAATGAAACTCACTTTTACAGAACAAAATGACACGTAATCAAAACAGTGATGCAGAAAAGAGTGATTCAGGCACAAAGGTGGACGTGCAGCTTGTTCTGGTCTTTGTTTTTTGGTATTCACGATGACAGAAACCTTGAACTTCAAGTAAGCATCCAAACATGCATTGTATAGTCACAATATGAAACTGCTATTACTTATCCCTCATGCAATCTCTGTGGCAATACAGGCTAACAAGCGCACAGGATGCCTGATTAAGAATACTGGCAGTATCAAGTCCAAATAAACACTATCAGTTAGTATAAGAAACAGTAATAACGCCTAGGCACTTTAAAGCTGACAGAGAATTCAACAGTGCTTTCCCATGCTGCCTAAAAAATCCAGTCTGTAGTGGTACCAAATGTTCATTTCTAGGACTTAAAAAATAAGATAATAAAAGAGAGAAAATGTGCTCTGCATGCAGTTTAGCCTATCTGTGAGCTATCTGCATGTCAAGAATATTTGCAAACTTCATTAATATAAATAAGGGAGGGATAAGAGAATTTACTCCAGAAGAAAACAGCATCAAAATCAAACTGTCGTGATTAGACATATGATAAAATGAGCAAGGTGAGGAGCAAAGGGAGGATATTGTAGGTTTGCCCTTGCTTTTCCTAGCATTACTAATTAGGATGTGGAAAATGCAGGGCAACCTGGAAAGACAAGAACTAAACTTGCTTCCCGGGCCTTGTCACTTTTAATGCCTGACAGATGATACTGGAAAGTCAGGTTAAAGAGTACATGACCTGTCGGAGCACAGTGCTGGCCATGGGACAGCTGCTTCCTGCTGACTGAGAATGAGGGAAGGCAGCCCACGGTCCCAGGATCTACAGGCTGCCCTGGTTACCATTAGGACTCCAGCAATGTGTGCCACCTGCAGACCTGCAGCCCCTTTGACTCCTTCATCTCCTGCCAATGACTTTGCTCTTCTTCTCCGCTGCTGTTCTGCCCCATGGAGATCCAGCCGATCATCTCTTTGCGCTTCATGCTGCGTTTGTTGTATATGGAGATCATTAGTGTGACATCGGAGAGCTGGAAGAGGGCAACCTGGAAGATGAAAGTTTCCTTGTAGACGGGGTTGGGCTGCCCTCGACGGATGGAGGTCTTGCAGCGAGACATCTCCTGGCCCACAGAGTTGAGCAGGCAAAGCTTTCCATAGGTGTCTAGGACAAAACACAGCAAATAAAATGTTTGGCACAGTTAACAGACTACACAAAAGCCCCAAGTAGTCAAAAATCACCCAAAAAAATCCATGCAGAGCAGCTTTGTCTGCACTGCATATAAGATGAGGATTGCACCTATCTCCTTCATCCATGGGATGAAGAAGAGCAGATGAGAGCAACCCTTGGACTTCCTTATGTCCAGCTGGGGAGAAGAAGGGAAGGAAGCAAATGTGTGTTTCAAACCTATGCTCTTGGAAAAAAAAAAAAACGGGAGAACTGGTTCTCAAATCCAGGAAACTTAAAACTAACTGAATCTATGAGCCATCTCCCTGGATTCTCCATGTCAAACGGTGTGTCTGCACCTTCCATTCCTCTCCCTCACAGCAAAGCTTGGGAGCTGTCTTACCAGGGCTGCCCTTGGCTGCCCTTGCCCCTTCATCACTTTCCTTTGGAAAAAAAAAAAGCCTCTATGACCTCGTATTTGAAACAGCACACAAAAATGGTCCCAGAAAAGAGGGAGTGAGATGATTTCATCTCGCGTGATGGTTTCAAAACCTGTTCCAAATTTTCATCTTATTTTTTTTGGTCTTAAGGTCAATTTTAATCATTATTGGAGCGAACGCAAAGAGTAAAAATGATAAGTAGATATAGGGAAGGCATGCTCTAATTCAATATTTCCATAATTTCACCCTTAAAACTCTTGCTGCCTCCTGTGCTAATGATCCCACATGTGGTACGTGCTGGCTAATGCTGTGGTCCCAGGCAGAGCTCTGTGCTCCCTCTGCTCCACAGACCCAGCTCAGTGTGATCTTCCACCTTGCTCTGCAATTGGTGGTAGCAGATCGCTTGGCAAGAAAAACTCCTCTCCTAACCTCTCTGCAAATCTGTGCCCGGGTTTCTGCAAGTGATTATTATTTCAGAGTGTGCTGAAGATAGGAAATAAATAACAAGCTACGGTCTCTTGTCTACAGCATGTCTATCCTCTTGTGTTCCCGTTTGATGTGCTATTTTACGCACTTATCTGATGAGCGACACAAGGTGTGAAATTACACTTCAGGTGTGAAAACACTTCTGTGTCTCCAAAGCAGGGCTCTCCGCTCCTCAAACTGTTCTACTGAAAAAGCTGTCAGGAGGCTGACAATCGAGGAGCAAATTGTGAGCATGCACAGCTGTACAGCTATTGAGTTTCTGTGGAGAAAGTTCAGTCCAATCATTAGCTAGCGGTGCCAATTTGGCTCCCAGCATAACACTGGAGATGAGTAGATCTTGCCAACAAAGACCTACTCATTAGACAGGAAAGCAGAGCTCTGACGTGTGATAGTTTGCTGACTGGAGCTGGGAAGGAAAGAGCTGCTTCACTAAGAGGTGCTTCGCTGAGAGGTGGACTAATTCCCACAGTAATATTCAATTTTGGTGACGCTGAGGGATTGAATTTTCTAACAACCTCAGATCCATCAGAAACAAAACCTGCAAGAGAGAACTCTCTGCTCTAACCCAACTCAGTGTGAAACCAAGCAACTTAACTACCAGACACCATGTCTTGCAGTACTTGTAGAGATGTCACCGCTTTACACTGACTATTAAAGATAAATGGGGAGTAGAGGGCTGTGTTTGCTTTTTCCTCTCTATTCCATTCACCCTTATTTGAGGGTGGAATGAGGGGGGAATTTCAAAATAGCTAAAAATTCAGCCAGACTTATTTTTCAACGCAAGCAAGCAGCAAAGTAGGACAATTCCCTGTTCAAATTTCCAAATGCATTTCCTTTAAAAATTGAAATCTCACACTTAGGTAATTTCAGTACATTTTCCAAACCAATCCCATGTGCAGGCAGAAAGCTGAAGAGGCTCATTGCTGCTGGCATGTAAGAGAGGAGAGCACTAGGACACAGGAAGTCATGGAGATGAGACCCTCTCTGCTCCCTGCCCAATGTCTCCATTTTCCTGTAGATATATCCTTGGTGTCACACCCCTTTCCCCACCACCCCGTGAGAACTGCTTTTTTGAGGGTAAGGGAATTTCAGTAAACCTTTCTATCAGCCTCCCTTCTTACTGCCAGCACTGACAGCTCAGGTGGGATTCATCACACCTAACTTCAGGCACAAACATTTCAGCAGACCCCTACAGAGTCAACCAAGTTACAGTCAATTCTGCCAAAGAGACATATGGCATCATCCAGCAGCTATCTAGTAGGCAGCGTGGCTACTAGAGATGATGTACGTTTTGACATAAAAGCAAGCGCCACAGCTTAAATCTCACAGCATGCTGTTCCAGAACGCCCCACTTAATTTTCCAGGTAAAGAATAAATTGGTTCCTTGCAGCTGAATTCCAGTATCCACATCCCTGCCTGAGGCCTCAACTTTTGCAAGCAGGGAGTAACAGAACTAGTTTTAAAGACAACCGGGCACTGCACATCTGATGACTTAAACCAAACAAAAAGAAAAACAGAAAGTTAGGCTTAATACATGTCAAATTCTGCTACATAATTCTGCAGAAAGATCCCCTCTGCACAGTATCGATGCTGGTCTTCTACAGTTACCATATGGATAAGGTGAGAACACGCAAGCTGGAAGGAGAATAAGCTCTGTGCAGAGCTAATACCAGGAGCCTTACGCATTCCCACGTAAACACAAGAGCAAAACCATTGCAAGAGACAACATCAGGCTGCTAACTCTTCTCAGATTTATTCCACTGGGTGTATTTTACCAGCTGAAAGAACTGAACTAGCCTGAACAGAAATAAAGGAGTAGGTGTGGATAATATATTTAGCATGTGAAATTCGCTCTGCAGAGCTGGTACGTACAAAGCAGAGCTGATATTCTGCTTCACTAACTACATTTTAAGATTGTAGTTCGCTTGCCCTCATTGCATTGTGCTCCTTTCAGCACCTTCTTAGGTGCCTCATTAGAAAACACTTCCTAGCTCTCCTTATGGTCCACTTTGGTCCTCTGACCTTTCCCCTTTGGTTGGCTTTGCCAAAGAAAATCCATTCGTGGACACATGGTGAGATCAGTGGAACTAGAGCAAGCATGAATCTGCCAATTTGTTGAGGAATGTATGTGTGAGAGCATCTATTCATTATGAAGGCAAACATTTTCCATCTAATTACATGCTCAGATTCAGTAATGGCCTCATTACTGCGGTATCTCAGCACTTTACACTCGTCAGTATATTTACTTTCACGTCACCTCTGTCATGCACAAAAGGAGAAGAGACATTAGGCTTCCTTTAAAATACCAAAGAGCTTGCCTTCTCTTCAGGCACCTATCTCACTGACAGAAAGAGCCAGACCTCTTAATAGCTGGGAGTGGGTGAGATCGCAACGAAAGTCTACGAAGAAGCAGGAACAAAGCTGAATTCTGCCAAGACCAATTTTAGCACCACATCCACCTGAGGAAGTCCTTGCTATGGATCATTTTTACTTTCAAGTCGTCTTTCATCCCTGGGATGAGTGAACTGAAGAGCGACCACGTGCACAAAATATCAGTGCCTCTGCAATGAAAAGCACTGAATTAAGGAGTGCTGCAAGAAGCCAGACACATTTTGGGCTGGCGCTGCGTATTACTCCAGAGATTTGGCCAAACATCTTCTCATGCAGACTGCTCTGTCTCCGTCAACAGCGCGCCAACCATAAAACACCTCTTGAGAGCTCATCTGCAAAGGCAATCAGTTTATCCGTGATTCTTCTAATGACCCATTTCTGTCATCATCCTTCCAAGGGAACTAACCGATAATGACAACTCAGGGGAATAATCAGCTATAATTTATATGCTCCTGTTTTTGGAGCACGGAGCACAGTGCGAGCTCTGCTTTCACTTATCCTAAGCTCCACCATTATTAATAACACTGACCCGGGAACAAAAACACTGTAGTACGAAAGGGTCCGACTCCCTGCCTGAATTCATATTTAGAAAGAAAATAAACAACCAAAGCCTCCTGACCTCTCAGACTGTGGACCGCAGGGTATACCCCATGCAGAGCAATAAGGACTCTCCCAGCCTCACTCCAGGCAAGCTAACTCATTTCCAGAACCAGTATAACCGTGCCAGCATACTGCAATCCAGACTAATATGTAGTCACAACCTCAAGCTGCCAGAGTTCAAGGAGCATTTGGACAACGCTCTCAGACACAGGGTTTGGATTTTGCATGGCCCTGTGTGGAGCAAGGGATTGGACTCGATCTCCCTTCCAGTTCAGAACAGTCTTCAATTCTATGATACTCTGTGCTGAGTAGAGGGGTCTGCACAGGTATCTCCACTAGCTCCCACTGACCTGTCCCAGAAGGCTCTCTCCATTCGTGCATGGCCTTACCTCCCCATGATGTCACCCTGCGGCAGAGACCACTGAGCCTGGATCACTGCAGCTCTACCAGGAAAGAGCATGGAGGAGAGTTAAACTCCAGCTTTCTTCCCCAGCCTCACACTGCGAACCTCTACATTAGGCCAGAGGCAGCTTGTGGCCTACTCTATTTACTACACAAGCACTGAGATCTGCCTACTACGTTGCTGAGGAGCCAGATTTCTTTCCCCATTCCCACTGAGTCTCTGCCACTCAGGTCTGCTCTGCCGTGGCTGGCAGCTCTCCCGCACGAGGATCTGGCAGCCTTCCTTGCAGTGCATGAGTCACTGGGGAACCAGCAACACCTTTCATGTAAAAGGCAGCAGAAAGGAGAACAGTGCTCCCTGGAAGGGAATTGCCAGCATAAATGGCTTGTTTGGTGCAGGAGGTAGGGCTCCCTGCAAGCAAGGTCTCTCAGGAAGAAACGTAGCATCCAGACAGCCTCCGAGCTCCAGCCCTTGGTGATCCAAAGTGCTGACACAACCCTCGTGGTTCAGCAAAGTGGTTTCACAGAGCCAGCCCTAAGCTAGGACAAGTGTTGCCTGTAGAGCCAGCAGCCACCTCCCTGACCCCGAAAAGGTGCAGCTTCTGTGTTTATGCACCCGAAGTGCAACACAGGCACCTCTTCAGATGTTCAGGGTGCGACCTCTAATAAGGGCATCTTCAACACTTCTTACAATGCACAGTATGCTTCATGCATTCCTGTCGCCCTGGAGAGGATAGGAACTCTAAATGAGAGTGTATCGTGAATGCCCAGCTTCTCAGCAATGGGAGCAGTACTTCTGCTGCAGCATGATGTAAGGATGCTTAAGTTTGGCTGTTCTCACCTCCAGCAATGGTGCCCACAGGCACGGCTTTATTACACAGCCTGACATCAGATCTTCTGCAAACACTGCTCTGTGGACCCACTGTTGATTTACATTAAACATTCAGCTCCAACTGAAATTTGGAATTAGCAGAATTCTACCCTGGGAGCAATTGCTTTGTCTTCTGCTTATTTTGGGAGGGGTAAGAAAAGATTTCGCTTCTTGTTCACAGCTATGGGAGCACGAGAGGCATCACCATACACTCGGCTTCAAATATACTCCTCTGGTTCAGAAACATCTTCACTTTACATATAGCAATACAATACCGTCACAGACTTTTAGAAATACAAAACTACTCCATGTGATACCACATAACTGCAAGTGCAAAATATCACTGGGTGTTTAATTATTATGGAACGTC